>JAQFYM010005433.1:0-13311 GCA_034694785.1 Agrenia bidenticulata
GGGAGGACGTACCGGTAGAGCCTGTCGCAAAAAAAAATCTTTTTTGTTCAATTTATTAAAAAAATATTTTTTAAAATGTAAATTTGTTAATTAATTGACCACATAAAATTTTTACGCGACAACATTATCTCATATGCAAAGTAATCATGATTCTAAACACGTTTAGTGTACTTTTTTCCTGTTGGGGCCGTCTTCTTTGGAAGGCCCAGATGCTATATTAAAGATAATTTTTTTTGTCTTTGTTCTATTTGGTAGAGGTTTATTTAACATTGAACGTAGATACTTTCTGCGCAGGTAATCAGTTGGTATTACATCAGAAATACTTATCAGATGCTATAAATTTTTTCTATATATTGATTTCCTCTGTATCAATAAGCAAACATCAAAACCAATATCATCTTAATGTATTTTTCTACCTTTGGTATTGTCTAAAATATTTTACATTTTCAGCATTACTATCTCCTACCTTAAATTTGCTTTGCTCAAACGTATCTACATTTTCTGCATATGCAGTGTAAAATTTATAGAGCCGGTTTCGTTTTGCCACTTGCAGACCCATGCACTATTAATAGTATTCTTCTTCAGTATTCCAAATCATATTTGAAGACTACTCCTTGATATTGCCAATCTCTTACCCTCCTTTTTTATGCAAAAATTTGTTTCCAAAGTCCTCATAACATTAGATTTACCCTTTCGTCGTATTGCTAGTTTACATCCTTTTTTTGTCATGTTTTTTTCTTTTATATGTTCTTGTCACAATAAAAACATCTCCCCACTGCGTATTATTACTATATCTCTCAATTTTTAACCGAAATTTGTCTTCCAAAGTCGTCGTTGAATAAGATTTGGTCATTCTTTGTATTTTTTTACAAGCCGTTCCCCTATATTTTAATATTTTTTAGCAGTGTCCTCGTCTTATTAGAATCATTCACTTGGTATATTTTTAACCGCCCCTCTGTGTCTTAATATAATTTTGCTTTCATAGTACTCGTCACGACTGAATCAGCTTATCATGCGTTGCTTGATCTTCGTTGTTGCTTTTACAGCTAATTTTATTGTCTTATAAGCTTTCGTAATTATAATCTATCTTCCATTGTAGTGCTCACAGCCAACTCTCACTATTTTCAAATGCATATGTCTTAATAGTAATCTATGTACAAGAAACAAGATGCATTATGGTATCATATGTAATGTTTTCTGTAAAATCTATTGTTGTAATAACAGTATTGTTACTGCAACTTATAAGAAATGCTTCAATTTCATTAATTGTGTGGCTGCTGCATTTTGTTTCTTGATGTTCTTTCTTTTTTAAGCGCCGCGTGTGGTATTCCTTTTTATTTGGGGCTACTTGAACAAAACAAATTGTAAAGAAAGAAAAATCTATCTTTATATTTAATAAGCGTTCAAGGTACATTTATGGTAAATTATTTAAAATTATAAATAATTTCATATTGATTTTGTGTTGGTCTAGTATTATTTATGCTTTCAAAAAAATACTTACATCTAGGAACAAAAAAAATTATGTTTCAATAGAACTTGTTTTTAACTTTCATATGATGCTGACATCATACTTGTTTGAAACACGTGATTATATTTTTATAGAAAAACTAATTTTTATATATATAATAAGAAATTATGTATATTGGTAATATTCAGATGTATTATAAAAAAATTAATTTCATATCGGTTTTACTTTCTCAATTCCCCTTAAAAGACCTAAATTAAGACATATGGAAATTATATATGCTTTGACAGACAACGTATAAACTAGTATCGAACAATTCTCTACTATATAAAATGATAGCAGTAAAATTAGGTGCAATAGCATTGTGCATTTTGTATGCAAGTGCACAAATACTTGCCCTATTACGGTTCCGCAAAAACTTATTCTAATAATAAATGGTTACGAACCCTATTGGGCTGTATCTGCATGCAGTATCAAAAAGTATTTTATATATTTGCATCGAATCTATATTATGGCAAGAAGACAGTATATTCATTCTATGTCGATTAGTATTCTACAATTTTGTAAATTAAGTATATTTTCAACAATAGTTTCTATGATACGCACTAAGTAAATAGTAGCAGAACAAACCATGAACTATCTTAAAATGTACGCATTGTGTTTTGTGTATTTAGTTAATTATATACATCTTTAAATTGCATTTAATATTAAAATATTTTTTTTCTTTATGCAAAAACGGTTAATGTCGGATATCGTACTATTACTAAAATGCAAACATACGATTAGAATATTTTTTTAGCAATAATTTTGCAGTATTTTTGCACGCCAGTCATTATCTACTTCTTATTTGGCGTAATATTATTATTTAAGTCGTATAAAATTGTTTATTTGCATAAAACTATTGGATATTTGTATTCAAATCATAGATGTAAACGTCATATACATGATTGTGGCATTTTAATCACTAATTTTGGTTTTACAAATACAAAAAACAATGAAAAAACATCTGTTTTGATTTCAACTTTAGAATTTTAATCTGCAATGTTGAATATATTTTAATATGTATTGTATACTAATATACACCATTTATATTTGCTTGAAGTATCGTGGAGTCATTAGTTTAAATTTTGATATATAAAATTGGCCTCAAAAACGGGTAAAAAAAATTATACATCAAACAAGTTGTGTTTTAAATTATGTAATTTAAAGCATTGTTTTACTAAAAATAGGGTTTCCCGAATTTAATCTGGTGCTATTATTTTTTACCTTTTCATTTATCTTCTAATATTTTTCTTCTCATTTTTTTGTAAGTTTGAATTATACTATCTCAGAGAAAAAAGAACAATATACTAGTTATTACAATCTGCTGTGTATTTTTAGACAGTTTTTTTTATTAATATAATTGATGATGCAGAACCTCTTTTTTGGATCAGCTTAATCGCGCTGTCAATATGAAATATCCACATTAGCTATTTAAAAAAACTTTGTGTATTTTCAATGGCCCTCAAGATGACTAAAAATGATCATAAGGGCGTGTACGATGACAACCCCAAGTATATTTTTTTATACAATTTTCAGCTGTATAAAGTGAAAAAAAGAACAAAATATTTACATAGTCGTTTCTTTTAAAAAAAACTTCTATTTTTTTCTCGTTTTGTGCGTTACGGGGTTATCTGTCCTTCTTGTAAATTGTATTCTACCCCTTGGGATCTCGAGGGGATAAATCGTGAACCCTAAATCTATCCGGGTATTTTCTTTTTTTTATTACCCTATGTTACCCTTGATGCTACTTCGGGTAAAAAAATTACCCATCATTTAAGTTGTATTCACCCTTTGAGATTAAATATTGCAGCCCTCGGGGTCGTCATCGTACATGCTTTAAAAACCATCTATGTTTAAACCAGCTTACGAAATACCACATAGGCTGGATAAATTGACATTGGTAACATAAACGAAATAAAGCATCTTTTATATGAAATCTAAGGATTTATACATAATTTTGTACAAGACAAAAAAAAGAAAGTAAGTAAGTAAGCTGAAAATGCATTAAAATTAAAATAGTAAGGATATGTAAACTCTTAGGTCGAAATAATTATTTACCATATACAAAACTTTGGTATGTGAAAATGTGCACGACTGCATCTAATCCCTCCTTCATATTTGAACCATTCACTGTATGTACCCCGTTATAAAAACAGTCTTATTTGACTAGGAAGAAATGCTATATAGATGCTTATTTATTTCATATATGGTTCCATCCCAACTAGAACCTTAATTATATATTTTATCGGGGATCAAAACCTTTTAGGGCGTTTTAAATACATTATGCTTATTTTTATTCGGTTCTGTTTAATCATGAATTTATTTTTTCTTAAAAAATATTAAGTATGGTTAATATACAAATTATAAAATCTCAAAATGCATACAATGCTTTTTTAAAAACATTTTCAATTTATTTTTATAGGATTTATTTATTTTATATTTTTAGATTCAATGCCATTATTAAAGTTCTCGGAAAAATATAGCTAAAGATAAAATAAATAGCGTGTTTTATCTCGAAGTTTTATTACAAAAAAAAGAGATAAAGCTAAGGCATATTTTATAATATATTATATGGAATATAGTCTAGGATACTGTATATACATGAGTAAGCAATAGATTATACATAGGTAGTATACATTAATCTATGAAACGTCTTTACCACATATTACTTTACGTTAATATAAATGTGCAAAAAAAAT
Organism: Agrenia bidenticulata; assembly: GCA_034694785.1. Taxonomy (NCBI): domain Eukaryota; kingdom Metazoa; phylum Arthropoda; class Collembola; order Entomobryomorpha; family Isotomidae; genus Agrenia; species Agrenia bidenticulata. Next base: position 4,207 of record JAQFYM010005433.1, read on the forward strand.
AACAAACTTGGTTCGATCATTATAATATTAGTGATTTTTTCAAACCATTTCTAAATTCTTAGTCTATTTTCACGGTAGTAAATACTCAGCTCCACGTAAATTGCGTTTTTATTTATGGTTTTAAATATATTTTTAATATTTAAATTTTTACACGTTTCAGAAACCCCCTAAAAAAGCCTTTAATAAATTATTTTTTTAATATATATACATTAACGAAATGGCATTATGCTCTTGCATTGTTTTATAGGGTGACATTGTAAAAATGCGTAATATATAGGAAAATACCGCCTATGTATATTAGATAAATATGGTCTGCTTTTATTTTAATATGGTTTAAATTGTTTTTAAATAACGTATATCTCAGTTTCTTATAATCTAAGCTTGTGAGATTTATTTTTTATTAGTAAGTCGGCTGAAGCAAATAAAGGCTAGTGATGAAAAATATATGATATTTATATGTAAAAAAAGTTATTATATATTTTAAAATTCGTCTCGGCTTTAAAAAAATTACTTTATTCTTTTTTACCTTAATCTAAACAAAAATAAGAAATGTATAATTCATGTATATTGTGTACTACATAAAAAGCATTGCTTTTATAGTATGTTAAAAGTATTAAACTATAGTAAATTATGTTCCTTTGTAAAACTATATAGTTAATTGTACATAAAATTCTGTAATTTATAATTATTGCAGTGCCAATTTCTTATTGCTATAGAAATTGTAGTATATTTTTTTTCGTTAATAAAATGTTACATTTTTGCAATTGTACAGATGATTAATAAGCACTGGATACATATACTATATTTTAAAACAAAAATAAATGTTTTATAACATGTCGAGTTTGCCAAATGTACAACCATTGTATACATAATAAATATATGTTTTTTACAGCTTTACATAACATGATTTCATTTATTGGTATGCAGACATGTTGTTTTAACAAGTCGATATCTACACGAGAACCAACATCGTATTTTTTTTTTTTTATTTTGTCGTATAAAAGGCGATCTATAATAATTTCTTGATTTTAATATCATGATGAAAGTTTAATCATATACGTAAAACTTTAGAAGGTTGATAAAAATACGCACAACAAAAATTTTATGTACTATATGTAAGTTCTAACTGGATTAACGCATTTTTCAGTTCTTATTTTTGATTTTAAACTCTAATGCCTATTTAAATATTTATAATAAACAATGGTAAGATTGAAATATAAATTACAAATGTAGCTGTAAATTTATGAACAGACAGTTGATAAAACACAGGCAACATATTCAAAAAGAAATATATTAAAAAACAGGGGCATAAATTTTTATTACACAAGATAACTGCAAGAAATATACAATTAAACTAGTTGCTTGAGTAAACAGACAGATAAAGCTATTCTAATTTGCTAAAAAAAATTTTGCATATTTATTGTCAGTTGTTTAAAATTTTTGTTCACAAGTAAATAAAAGACTATTTGGTCTATATAAATTTTAAGTTTTTAGTATTGTCTAAATATGTTTTTTAATCAAAAATCAGCTATCCTTTGTATTTAAGTTAAAATGAAAATCTTATAATTTTATTAATGGAATACCAATATCAACATCCATGAAAGAATAGAAAAGAAAAGAAATAATTGTATTGGCTTTTATAACGATCAAAAAATAAATGATTGTTTTGTTAGTGTGGGTAAAATAAAATAAAAACATAATTGTACTCTTTACTAGAGTAAAACATTAACAGCTAATGTTAAAAAAAAGAGTTTTTTGTATATATAAGATAGAGTATTTTTACAAACGTTAGCTTATCTGTGATTTTTACAAAAACGTATGTACTTATTATAGAAAAATAGAATTTAAGCCAAAAAATAATGTTCACTAAAATAATCATGTACTTTATTAATTTTTTGAGGGGCCACTTAGATAGAAGAGCACTGTGCGTAAAAGCTTTTTTTTGCCTCTTTCGCCCGGCCTTGCATATGATTTTTATTTTATACCATCCTGAACGTAAAACTTAGGCAAAAAATGCATTCGACTTTACCTTTTTTATAATGACAAAAAGGCACATCTGTAAACTTGTAAAGTACAAAAAAGCACATCTGTAAACTGATAAGTACAAAAAAAAAAACGTTTATACACGAAAAACAAAAAAAATAATTCTACATTACATTGCATTTAAAAAACGAGCAGTTTTTTTTTTTTTTTTTTGTAAAACGAATTGCTTGAGTGTTCTTAACGCTATACGACAAATATAATACAAATGCATGTTTATATACTTAAAAAATAACTTGCAATGTATCTAAGTATGATTCTAAACGACCCGTATTTTTAATTTTCGTGTAAATTCACAGGTCCAAACTTTAAAAATTTCTTCTTACGAAAATAATTACTACATTTCCTTATCAAAAAAAAACTTGCATAATATTTAAAATATGATGTCCGCCTGTAATATGAATGTATAAATGTCATTCTTATGATCCAAAGAAGAATTGGTTAAGTAAAATACTAAATTTATTTAAATAAAAAAATATATAGTAAACAGAAAAAAAAATCTGCCGCAGATCTTTTTTTTTAAAATGATTAAGCATTTGTTATACATCCAGAAACAGTTTAGTTTTCTATAAAGTATTTTACCGCGTTTTTACGTACATTTAAACGATTATTAACATATCTTATAACCTTTTTTTCTGAATCTTTGTTGTTTATCGTACTAAAACTGCCCATAGGAAAAAACAGTAATTTTTTTATTTTGTATTACTATTGGCAACGTTACTGTACAATTTTATGTTTTTGACTATGATACCAGCATTTTTACGGCGACATATACTGTTTTATTGTAACTAAGTAACGGTAAAATTCATTTGCAAGAAACCTCATACAATAAACACAAACAAAATAAACAAAAATGTATGTTTAATTGTTTTATGCTACAATACATTACGATTTTGCACATACAAATAACAAAAATTTGTTGTCGTCTTTTCATTTAAAGCTATACTACAGTTCCATTTATAAAATATTACAACTGGTTCGTACTGTGTTTTACAAAATTTTTTTATTGCCTATAGTTTTTTACGCACTAAAAATGCGAGTAAATATTAAAATATCTGCTTAAACTGCACTGATAATATCCTATAATATACAACATGATTTGCTTATTTTTTCTACTAGATGGCATTTAAGTTTTTTTTTGGAATGCAAGTTTAATGAATTTTTATTGAGTATCATTTTACAAAATTACTAGGTTCATGATTCGACTCAAAGATAAAAAAAACGCAAATCTAATATAATTACTTTTGTATGATAAGATATATTTTGTAAAAAAGTTTTTCTTTAAAAAATATATAATGCATTTTAAAGTGACAAAACATTTCCCTTTTTTTTTATGCTTTTTGCGCTTTAAGTTGTTTTATATTTAGAAGAAATCCATAAAAACTGTATTTGATACTTTTTTGTACTTATACAATATATATAATATTATAAAACTAGTGATGCATTTTTTCTGTACTTAAAGTACATGTATGTTACAAGTTTTGTTCTTTTAGTTGCAGTTTAGATATCACATAAACAACAAAATTTCAGATAATGTAAAAAAAATCTGTTTTATATAGTTTAATTGCTCTTTTTTAAAAAACGGAACGTAACCGATCTATAAGTCAAAATGTAGATTATCAAAAAATCCGTATAGAAAACGGATGTGTATCATGATCAAAACAGATTAAAAGTCGTGTTACAATTTGAACAGTTAGAATAATGCCTAAATGACGTAAATTGTTAACTATGAACCCACAAAAAACATTTACAATATATTGCGCTAACTAATATGTGTTTGTTTATATTTAAGTATGATTTTACTCTTTTAATTTTATTTGGGCTAGTTTTCTATACTACTTTTAAATTTGTTTTTCCGCCAGAATATTTCCCGTCTTTTTTATATCACCATAAATATTATGTTTTTTTGGTTATATTATCATGTATTTATACCTTGTCAAATTTTTATATGCTTTTATTTTTAAGAATAAAAATTTTATTGATATACATACAAGAAAGATGTAAACGTGTTGTAAACAAAAGCTATTACAAATTAATATTTTTCATATTTGTATATTTTTTTATACAACTTTTTGGGTGGGATCCTTATAGTGGCGTCTCAATGAATGGCGGGGGGGGGGGATGAAGTTTGCTTTCTCGCTACCCTTTATGAAGATTATTTATATGCCTGAATCATAGCGTTATTTGTTCTGCGCACATATTTTGTCTAGTTTAAAAATCAAAATAAAAATTTTAGATAAAATTTTTGGATGAGCCCGCGGAAATCTTATTCGTTTTAGTGAAAACCATTTGGAAACTTAACTATTTATTTTAAAATACCATTTCTTATATAGATTTAAAAATGATAAATCATTTATATGACATCTATATAAATCACATATCTTATCATGTCAAAACCCCGTCTGTCAATCATCTCCATATTTACCAATCATAATAATTTTCGCTTATGTGCTTAAAATTGCCAAATCTATTCGCAAACGACGTAACTCTGTGAGTTCTCTCGTTTGCGTTACTCAAAACGCATTTTTAGCACGTTTTTAGGCCTATACAAACATATATTAACATACCAGGGGGTGAACAAGACTATGTTCACCACCAACAAAAATTTTACAAAAAATTGCTATAAACGCTATACTATCGTTAAACAAGGAGCATAAGCTTAACTTCTACAATAAACACGAACTAACGCTTAGCTCAAAAAATCTCATGTACATTACTGGATTCTTTTTACAACAGAGAGCACAAGTTTAACGGGCACAAGACTAACAAAGCACCGGTTAAGTTTTATTACTCGCCTAGGTATATATACTTCCTGTAGTTTGTGTGCAATTCTTAAAGGTAAAGAACAAACAAACCATTTAGAATTATACTTGTTTTAAAGCGGTAGTGTTTTGTACTAGAATTTTAAAAGTTTATCTAATTTTAAAAGAAATTTATAAAGATATTTTTTATAAAAATAAAAAAAAAAAATTTACATTATCGGCATACATAAATTCAAAGTAAAAAAAACCCTTTTTTTTAATTAACATATTGTGTCATATGCCCAACAAGAAAAGGGATTTTACTTTTGGTGCCATGAACTTTACCGCAAGTTTAACTAAGCCTGGATGCAACCACATGCGCATTTAAAAATTCTTTTTACAATGACATGAATATTTATTTTATGACTAACACTTTTTTTTTTTTGAAAATTACCATTTAAACCTTTTATAACACGTTTTATAATCTTTTTACACTTTCTGTCACAAAATTACTACATTATAAACGCGTATGGCTTTGATGATAAAAATCGAACCTGGGCACTACTTTGAGAAGGCGTTTTAAAATGATGTTTTAATTTTTTTTTCTATGGAATTCTACTTTTTTAAGCGTATTGCGGTGTTAAATCTACATTTTTATTCTCATAAACGAGTTTAGCAGAAAATAATGAATTTGAAAGCCACAAAAAAATTAAAATAAAATTATATATATCTAAACTTTAGATGCAAGATATTTTTTTTTCAAAATAAAATTCAATTAACAGTTTATATCTTTTATCCTCTTTTACTTCAAAAAAAAGTCTTAAATTGAAAATTTGCCATTTAAACCAATTTTTTATGGTTGCGTTTACTGGCGAACTATTTAGATTAAGCAAGTTAATTATTAATATGTGTCTCAACTAGAGGTTGCAAATGGGCGGGTCTCGGATGGGATTTCAAACCCAAGGCTGGGATGGGCTGGGATGGGATTGCTTTTTGACACGCCATTTAAAGATTGAAATCGATGGGTCCTACATGGGATAAAATTCCCATGCCGTGATTGAATCGCAGAAAACTGCAAATAAACATGGTTTTTACTGTGGATTATAGGTTAATTGTAATAAACGTATTTATAAATGTTCTTGTTGTATTTCAAATACTTTTTAAAACACAAAAATAATTTTTTTATATTGATAAAGTATTTACCAAATAAAATACAATGAAGCTTTCTTTTTTCGTAGTATTGAGGTAAATCAGCATAATTATATGTCTAAATGTAATTTGTTTTTTTTTAATACGGTTCACAATATACGAATAACCACAAAACAAAGTAAAACCAAAGGCATCTGGTACTTCAATGAGCAAAATACCAATATGGATTTTTTTTTTTTACATTTAAAATTGCAAGATACATATATCCATGTGCATAACATATATACTAATTACCTAATGTCTAGATACTATAACAATAACTTTGTTAAGTCACATATTTCGGATAACATCGCAAACAGTATTACATTAAAAAAACGGGTTCATACAAAATGAAAATATTAATATTAGACTATAAGGTTAAATCAGTAAAGATTATAAGGGTATTTTGCATTTTTACAATAATTTTACTGTGCCTAACCTGTAATTTACTATTTTCTTGAAAGGCTGCAACTGAACGTCACATATATAGTCTGTTTTTCATAAAAAGAGCAAAACATATAAAAAGGGTTGTTTTTTTTGAACACTTTAATTTTTTATATAATAATACATGGGATTCATGTTAAAAAATCTAAACAAATATTGATGTTTATCAGTCTAAATACTATACGATGCGCATAAATCCCAGTCACGTATTTTAATTACTTTCATTACTGTTACAGCGCATATAAACGATGATTCGTGTTTTTAGTCATAAATGTATAGCTGGATGTAATAGGCAATTGCACGCCTGTGATCGCGGAAATAAAAGTAATAGACAAAAATTAAAAAAACATATTAATTCGTATTATCTCACAAAGAAAACTCGTTTATAGTGACTTACTAGTATAGCTTTTAAGAAGAAAATTTACCATAATATGTTAATGTTCAACTCAAGAAAACAACAAATACTAGTATCTTTTTTTATTTTGTTTTTTTAGTCTAATTTGAGTTACACTACAATCTTAATTTATTTTGGGATGGACTGGGATGTAGGGATTCCGATTTCGAGATCTCGAAACACGAGTCTCGAGACTCGAGGTCTTTTTTGACCAGAAAAACGATTCGAGAATCTCGAGAAAAATCGAGAATCTCGAAAAAAATATATAGTCATAAAACATATTTACTTTGTAAAATCATAAGATATAAATTTTGAAATAAAAAGTCTAACTGTATATTTTTAAAGATAAGTTAATACTACATTTTTTTTACATTATAATTTATAAACTAATTTTTCTTTTATGTAATCATTATGTAAAACATGATACTAAAAAAACTAATTTTATGCATCTATATAATATTCCATATAATGAAAAAGATACTGAAAGTATGTGCATTCGTAAAAAAATATGCATATTTTTTACTTAGTCGATTTATCACAAATATAAAGATACACCTTTTATAAAAAAATTTATTAAAAAATTTATATACATTATAAATTTATAAACAATAAATGTTATATAATTACTATAAAAATCCGACAATCAACATTTTTCTAAAAGTTGTTGTATGCCTTGCAAAAAAATTAACATTTTATTACAATCATTGCAAAAAAATTAACATTTTATTAACATCATTGCAAAAAAATTGCTTAATCAATAAAAATTCCTTTGACAATCATTCGATAACATGATAGACTACATAATACACGAAGCCAATTTTTTTTTTATTTAAAAGAACAATAAGTAATAAAACTGTCAGTATAGTTTAATATGATAGTAAATTTTTGTTAATACTGTACTTACATTATTGCTACATCATAAATATATACCCTCAAGTGTCGATAATAAGGTAAAAATCAATTAAAATTTGACATGACATAAATATTTACTTTTATTTTTTGACACTAAATTAGCAAAAAAAAATCCCTTATTATGGGCACTTTACGGTATTATTTTTTTTAAAAAAACTTTATATACTTAATTTATTTTTCCTAGATTTGACCCACAAACATCTTGAACGATCTTTTTATTTCGAAACTCTCGAAATCTCGAAAAATCTCGAGATCTCGAGAGTCTCGCTCGTCACACATTTTTTAAAATTTGTAGTCTCGAGAGTCTCGAGTCTCACAAATCGGAAACCCTACTGGGATCCCATTTTTATCCCATCCCATATGGGATTGGGATGAAATTGAAACCACGCTTTTTTATGGGATGGGATCCTAATGGGTCTCATTCGCAACCGCTAGTCTCTACACAAAACTTTTGTTTGATTTGCTGCAATGCCTAAAGCAAAACATTCGTGCCTAAAAAACTAATTGTATTGATTTAATAAATCTATTCTTTCAAAAATTTACGGGCAATTTTTTTTAAATAACTTACGTAAATTTAGATATTACAATTATAGGTATTATTAAAATGTCATTTTAAAACGTCAAAATTATAGTTAAATGGAAAAGATTCTCTAGGAATAAGTAGGTTATAGAAGATACACCGTAATAAGTCTATCTTGCACCTTTTGCAAAAGTTTTCCTATACAAATTGCATTGTATAAATTTGTGATGTGTCTTTATACTCCACCAAGATCGCTTATGTTTTTTTAAATTAAAGAAAACAACCATTTTAAATATATACTTTTTGTTGATTAAATATTTTACAATTTATGCAATTTAGAGTGTAGTTATTTTCTTTTTTTATTTGTAGTAAAACAGCCTACGCTTCTTTTTAGAAATACTATAAAGACCAGGGATGCCAGATCTGCTAATTTCATACCAGTTTAAATTTTTCTATTGTTGATTTAATACCAAAAAGTCTGGTTCATGCATTTATTGATTTTCCATTTATCAGGTGTTTTTGGGAAATAATATACAGGAAGATCAAATAATTCACGTTATACTTAAACCAGCAGATAAGAAGATTTACAACAAGCGTTTATTGTAATATTTGTATGTGCTTAGATCCTAGTTTTGTAAAGTTTTATAATACTTTAGTTTTAGATGCAACAACTGCAAAAAACCATTAGTGATTAAATTATCTACCTTATAAATCATTTTCAAAATGCGTATTGTGACATTATACTACTTAAATAAATAGAGTTGCAAAGATTCATTTTTCAAAGAATTAAAATTTATTTTTTCGAACCAAAATCTACCAAAATTTTGTTAATAAAAAAACAAGAAAACAATTTCTTGCGTCAATTT
>JAQFYM010005434.1:0-13309 GCA_034694785.1 Agrenia bidenticulata
CCATTTTTAGATATAGCAACAATATATACTGTAACTTATACAGTACATCCATAAACTTAACGAATATATCAAGGCTAGGCACTCTGGGTAAAGCAGAGTATTTTCGACAAACTCAACTCAACCCAAACTAAAAATTAAAAATCCCAACTCATGGGTACTGCGAGTAATGGGTAAAAATATAAATTACAAATATCAAGTAAATTTTGTAATAAAATTTTATAAAATCATACAAAAATTATTATTTGGTAAAAGTAATGTTTAGCAATCCCTTTTTAATCGAGGCATAGATAAATATGCATTTCCCTATTGGGGATTTGTAAAAAAAAATATGGCGAAAGATAATGTACAAAAAACAATATAACTTTATTTATGATTATTGCAAAACAAAACCAAACAAAATTACACCTGATTATCTTTCCTCTTTAATTTTCGTTAGTCGGCTCTGATATCGGAAATAAGTTAGGTTGTTTAGTCTCGTTTCGGATATGGAAAAATATACATGAGGCGTCGAAACACTTATTTATTTATTTTTTGAATTTTTTCTCGTATGATGACATGTGTTTGAACTTCCTTTCATTTAGGGGCAAAGAACGTGCCCCATTTTAAGGGAGCTTTATTTTAACCTATTAGTTGCTTTGAAGCCCACGATTTGTGTATTAAATCATGCTTATAAATCGTTCTGGTCACAATAGATTATTTCTGTTAATACTCCTTACAAAAACAAAATTAAAGATAATAAATTGAATTTAAAATCGAATAGACTGATTAATTCAGTATTTTATTTGGTCGTTTAAAACATGTCCTTACATGTTTTTCTTTTTTCTTATGCCTTTCCCTTGCTTACATATAATGTTTTTATACAAAATATATTGCATCTTGCGAAATATATTGTAAGTAGAAAGAAGAAAATATAAATTCCCAGGGTTGGCATAAAAAAATCAAAGTTGATATAAATCGTGATTTTTTTTTGATTTAAATCAAACTTTCAGATCTAATAAAACCCGAGGTAAAAAAATAAGAAAGATACTAACCCAGGGCCGTTGATATTACCAAACCATTTCTTTTGAAATAAATACGAACTTGAACTTCGAACAAATATTTATATACAGCACGGTCTATGGCACATTCTTGGATTTCGTAGAAGGTAAAATAAAAATATAATCATCTTTATGTAAGCAATGACCCAAAGTTTTTCTATTTAAGAGTTTTATTTCATATATATTACAGTGGCGTACCCAAGGAGGGCTGACATAACGCCCGGAACTTACTACCATAGAACAAAAAGTTGCACCTACATATAAGAACGGGCTTTTTTCTTGCACAATGATTTTTTTGCAAAAAATAAGTTCGAAATAGAAAATTTGTAATAATAAAAAGTTACAAAGCGATTATATTATATTTTTACTTGTAGATCCTGCTGTAAATACCTATTTTTTTGAAAAGCTTACTAGCTCTGTTTTAAAAAAAAACCTGTGAATGCTATTCTATATTGTAAAATAAACAGTAAGTGTAATCTTTTTAAGCATATTTACGAATAATAATAAAATTATCAACGGAAATAAAGCATTTGCACATCGGTTAACGCATATATAACAAGTATTGTAACACAATAGCACGCGGATCTTCAAGTAATCTCTATAATTAAGACATAGTTCTATAAATGTCAACCTAAACCCATTGTGGAAATTGGTGTAAAAGAAGCAAGTTTTTACTGTTATTGGTCGAATATAGTTTGTAGATTTGCGTTAGACTTACTATTTCTTATCGTACATATGATCATTTTTTGTATATAAAAAAAACAAACGGATAATCATCGCAGAATTTTGTATTTTTAGTAATTAGTACTTGATAAAAATCACAAAAAATTAAAAACTTCAAAAAAATCGGATTTTTTTAAAAAAAAGCAATATTTTGCTATCCCTGTAAATTACCAAAAGGGATGCTGCAAACGAGACCTTTTACTGGTAAGACATGATTTTTAATGCATCTAATTTTTGTAATGAAAACTGTTTTTTAGATTATTTATTGTTGTTATATACTTTTGTCGATAAAGAAGTTTTTGTCACCCTATATGCATTAAAAGCCAAGTTTGAAAACTTTTACAAAGGAAAATGATCTTTTATTCAATTTAATCGTAAATTTTTTTGGTTTTATATATTGTTTTATTTTTGTTTAACGATACACACTATGTGATTTAGCGATTTTTTTTTGTTATACTAAAATCATCAGTGTATTTTAACATTTAAGTAACACTTATGACATAAATATACACAGAAGCTAGAGAAACGACTTTTTTATATATAAAACGAGCCGCTTGGATTAACCTTCTTATTCATATGTTCATATACGTTTTAAAAGAAATGTGTAATGGGTAAAATGGGTATACTCTGTGTCACTCTGTAACAGTTAACTCTGCATAAACTCATCCCAAACTGACTGATTTCTGGGTAGAGTATTTTGAGTCGCCCAGCCTTAGAATGTATGCACTTTTGCGCTATTTTCCATTTATATTTTATATAATAGCATGTTCACACTTATCGACGAGGATGTACCTTTGACGCTCTACAAGCACTTTGTTTATTTTCATTTTATAATTTTACTTGCAAAAAATCTGTCCCATTTTCGTCAAATCAACGCATTTTTGCGCAATTTTAAGTCTGCTGCAATACGCAACAACTAAAATTCTTTGATAGAAATCAGTAGGGCGGTTAAAGAGCAGTTTTTTACCGTTAAAGAAGTTAAAATGCTCATAAATTTAGTTTTTACTGATAAACTGAAGTTTTTACTGCAATTAAGAAATTACAAATTTTCAGTAACGATAAAAAAACACGTATACAAAATTCATGATATTACCTAAAAATCAATGACAAGACCGTGCAAAAAAAGGGCATTTTTTCTTATAATGTTTTTCTATACTATATTAGTCTAATAATAATAGTAAATTTAGAAAAGTATCGGTCTTTTACGGCAAAAAATATGGTTATAAAATAATTCATAACTGAAGTTAGCTAATTTTACTCATTTCCATTTTTTAAAGACCCAAATTATTTCGTGACTACTTACGATATATTTTAAGATTATTTTTCGATTATACATGCAGTTTTTGGTTGTAGTGACAGTAAAAGGCTGTCTTTTGCTGCGTCTAAATTCCGCTCTAGTAATCATCAAAAAAAGTCGTTAAAACTCGTTTTGGTTTTATTATAGTACATATATGAATAACACCGAAAATTTATAATGAAAGCTATATAATAAACCACCCAATCCCATCATATGAAAGTCGGTTTTAAAGAATTCAAGGATTTATAAATTTGTGTTCTTGCTCTGGTTCTGATTGGAATAAATAGGATATTTGGACATACAGAATGGGCATTATTATATTTACATTTACATTTTTTTTTTATTCCTGTGGACTACGAGAAAATGAGATAAAAACAAAAACCGTAAAATACACAATCTTAAAAATGTATTGATTTTTTAAGAATAAATTTTTTTGTATACTGCTTTACAGCAGCTTTTCCGCATTTTTAAATACGATAATAAATATCTGGATATTGCATATTAGACTTGTGACCGCATGTTCTGGATGAATATCTAGTATTTTATATATATGAGCCTTTTTTATTTAGTAAAACTACACATTTTCGCACTCACGCGCATGTAGTTTTGCTTAGTATTAAAAAGGCCAGTCTTTTATTTTTTTGACGTAAAAAAGTAACGATATTTTAATAAATTTAGTTTATAAAAAAACTACAAATAAACACAAACTGGTAGAAAAACATACTAAAAAACTAATTTATAATACAGTGGCATAGCAATAATTTTTTTGATGTGAGAGTTATAAAATAATCGAGATAAAAGAACAGAAAAAAATATTCTTCATTTTTGGCAAAAATCCAAAAAAAGCACAGAATTTTATTTTATATTTATGTATATAGCTATGCCATGAGACGACTATTTCTTTGTTTAAAGCTAGAACTTTTTCTAAAGTATTCGTGTCATCTTATGCCCCTGGCCACGCCACTGCTTTCATATATTAACTTTTTTATTTGCTTTGTAACACTTTTCAATTGTATGTAATATATACAATTATATATGTTTTTGTAAGTCTGTTTAAATGCAAACAATTGTCTTTTGCACAAAAATTGACCTTTATAATTAAAAACTTATATTTTTTTTACGTTATATATAAAAGGTTATTTTTGTGTGTGAATATGTCAATTATCAGAAACTTAGAATTAAAAGTTTTATAGAAAAATAAATAAAGGTTTTTTGCAACATGGTTTATTAAACTAGTAAAAAGTTACATTGGATCGCAACCTAACTATTAAAAACTGCATATGATAAAAAAAACTTTTTGAAACATTTTTTTTTTGCTTATTATCCTCAAACTGTATATTTGTAATGTCTTTTAGTTATGTATATGCTAAGTTAACTTAGCAATCGACATAAAACCTTTATAAATAAGAAAATCTCAATTATATTTTTCCAAATTTGTGTATTAGCTTTTGTATTTTTTCTTTTATATATTGCCTTTTGGATTTTATGTTATAACTATGGAAGTCAAAAAGACCGAAACACTGGAAAAATATGCCATATAATTCTATGTAAAAATTTTTATTATAAACTGAGGATATGCGTAGTTGTTCGTACGTATGAAAAACGTGTTTTTATGCTCACAATTGTACACATGCATGCATCTAACATTTTTTTTCTATCATTTCTGTTCTTTACAAAGATGCTCGAAAGTAAAGGTTTTCGGACGAAAAATTTTGTTTTTTTAGTGACCAGATGTGTTCACTTTTTTAACCATAGTGGTTTAGCCCTAAAAATTCTGCAAATGGATTATATATGTGTGATCAGGCCAATCGAATATTTTACATCTAAATATATGCAAACAAAGATTTACGAACGCCGAAACACATTTTAAAAATTTATTTACTTACAGTAAGCCAGTTGTTTTTTTTATGTATCATTAACAGTTTCAACAATTACCGTTTTTTTCGGAAAATTTTATGTGTAACTCGTCCGTTAACGCTATCAAAATTCTGTTATATTTGTTTAAAAAGAATATCAATGTAAAAATAGTTCTTCACATTAAAACGTTATTTTAAACTTCAGTACAATCTCCAAAGCCTTAAGGAAATATTTTGAAATTTAGTACAGGATTGCGCACAAATTTATCCAAAGCCATCTTATTAAAGACGGGTTAGCCATAAGTATCATCTCTAACGTTACGTATATCTATACATGCAAGATAATATGAATGTGCATAATATGTATTTTTTTGGAAAATAATGTAAACTATTGAATCAAAATTGTTTTTTTGTACAGATGAATTATTTATTTAGCTTGTATTTACGTGTTTTTAGCAGGGTTCGGGATACAAAAACAGCTTTTTTCAATATGGTCATATACTAGTTGGTCATTATAAACGGAAAAAAGTCCATAATGGTATATATAGGTAAATCTTTTTTTTCTTTTAATCAAACACAGGGTAATTTTTCTGATTAAAAAATAGTTAAAGAAGCCTAAATATACAAAATGAGTAAAAAAAGCTTTAAGATATACATTACTGACTAATTATTTTTTGTTATAGGTATTAGAGCATTTACAGTATACTTGTATATACAAGATATAAAGAGAAAAATTGTAAAAGCTTTTATATAAAAAATGGATGCAAAGTATTTGATTTACTTATATAAAAAATTTTTATTCTATATGCAAGCTAGAGGAATATTTACATATGGACGAAATACCTACAACATAAATAACGGGGAAAGATTAGTTTTTGATTTAAATTAGCCATAGGATATCAAATAGAAGATTTTTTTCTCGAAAGATTTACCTTGGATGTTTTAAGGATATAAAAAAATTATTTGGTGATTTTCAGACTTGGAATAAGTTATGCAAAAAAAAGGATAAATAAACGATACAATAATAAAGGCAGTATTATAATTGCCATATGAGTTTTTTTAAATATTTTTAAACATTATGCTACTGCTGCTTTGTGATTTTAAATATTATTATTATTCGTAAAAAATGAAAAACGAAAATTTTTTATTTGAAGGTGTCAACGCTTTTAAAGTGACCCCAATAAGAGAGCGTTTGCAAAACACACTAACTCTGTTTATACCAGAAAATACATAATTTGTTTTCAATGGGTCTGTAGGGCATGTATTGTTAATGGCGTTTTTCAATATTTTACCATAATGATCATTATATGTGGAAACCAAAACCAAAAAGCTGCCTATATGGCATACTATATCTCCGATCACTAGTGTTTAGCGTTTCTTTGTAGTTGTAATTTTATTCGCCGTTTTATTTTTGCAAATTTTATTACATAGTGAGAAATGTAATAGTTGTCCTCTGTTATCACATCAATCTAAAGTTAAACTGTCTCAATAAAAACAACGATCTTTAAGTATGTTAACAATATATATAACTGTAGTATCCTGTTCGCTTTATTTAGTATTATTAAATACAGCATATTTTCTGTTAAGAAAATCTGTTTGTCATTCCATACATTTTTTTCTACTCAATTCTATCACGGCATTTATTTTTGTCTAAAATTACTATAAGTTGCTTTTATCTTTATGCTAATACGCTGCAAAACTATTACGCGTATCATCCAGAAAAATTGTATGGCAGAAAAGACCACGAGTTGCGATTATATGTGTTTTTTTTGATAGATTTGTCTGCCTAAGTAGTGGACTATTTCATATATACAGAAAAAAAATGTTTGCACGTACGGCAACACCTGAGACATAAGCGTTAAGGCATTTACATGCAAAAACAAAAAGAATAATCAAACAAAAAAATATGATTATTTATTGAATAAAGGATCTTGCATAGAGAGCATTTCCGCTATTTTTGCCTATTATTGCCGGTGCGCTATCTGTTGTCGACGCATTATCTATAGCAGAAATAGGTAGTTTTTTTTTTAATTTTTATCAACCACATTTTACAATATCAATACCCCTTGAGAAAAACCCGTTGTATCTTAGAAAAACACTTACAACTAAGTTTTTTCTTGGTCTTGGTAGTTTTCAAACATATAAAAAGCATTTTGTAACGCTGTCTAACTTTTTTCTACCTAATACGATACAGTATTTTACGTGTGCTAAGCACGCTCATGTCTTTTTTAATAATTTATAAGCATCTTTTCCCTTAAAATGACAGAAATAAGGAGACATTGAACAAATGGTTATAAGCATAAGGTTTTAGAGGATATCTCATACGCAGGATAGAACGCACCTCAAGTAGGACAACGGTACTTTAAAGACTCATCTATTATACGAAGTTGGCGACCAAACGATTACCGAATATGGTACTCTTTTTCTAGTAAGATATAAACTATTTAAGTAAGCCACTGTATTTTTTGCACTGCAAAAAGCTACTAATTAAATATGTTCGCAAAGGAAAAATGTGACTAAAATTGTATCTGTGCATTTGCTCTTAATAAACTTTGCCCGAATAAGACGCTGACTCATTGCATCTTTCATATCATAGTTTTTGTATGTGGATTTACAGGTTTACTCGACGAACACGATTATCGTGTAAAGCCCAACATGAAATGTTACATTCAATGATAAAGTATTAACGCCAAGGTAAACATTGTCGAGAAATAAAATTCTACAATTAGTAATAACCACAATAATTTTATATTTATAGACATAAATCAGACTGATGTATGTCACGAAATTTCATTATAAACGGCGATTGATTTCATAGGCTCACAAGCGGTACCAATTGAGGACATGGTTTGCATGGTTTCCGGAACGATCGCTATAACTACTGTGTAAACGGTACAAAGTATATGCTATCACTTTTTTTGTAAGGTGTAGGTAATGGTCGAATATAAAGAGAATTTAGCTTGCCGCTAACAATTTTCCATAAGATATTGCATATTAGGACCAGAAAATGCATAAACCAATACAGATAGCTTAATACGGTATGTTATGACAGTTATAAAACCATTTGTTGACTTAAAACTAATGATATATTTATTCTTTCATTGGAAAGGAACTAAGCACATGAGACGACAAGAGTAGTAAATGCCATTGAAAAACAGATATTGCCCTAGTGCATAGAATAGGGTGGCTAGCATGCAGAATATAACCGGTAGATGTAACTATCAACGCACGCTTGAAGCAAGAGATAAGACAGAACATTTCTGCTCTTGAAACAACGGCATTAACCCCTTTCCAAAAGGTTGCTGATAACCACGCCAATTACAGAGTGATTATCTAAAATTAGTGAAAAAGTGAACTAATTCTTTTAATAATAAATGTGATTTACTATATGAACAAGATGATAATTTATGTTTTTCATTAAACGCTTTCAATAAAATACTTTTTACCCTTCAACTATAAAAAAATGCATAATAAATAGTTGTTAAAATTTATGGTCATAGATTTTGTTTCTTTATAATGTTCTGTTTTTTATATTTGTATTCAGGGTTTTTTGGGTTTTCCGAAGCTTATCTTTATGATAGTTATGCTCAAATTGACTTTTTTACTCGAACAAGTAATCTACAGAATTTAATCAAAATACAAGTATTTCTATCTGGTATCGCGCACAAAATTCCCGCATGTTCTTCTTATCACCTAAAGTTACTTCGCAATATTCTCATTATATATAAAACCTCCTTTGTACTACACGGACATACAGCATAAAGCATATGATATTTTTACATATATGCATCGTAAATGTTTGCTTATTTTATGGATATAATGGTTACTATTTCTGATCCCTTTTATCTTCAATTCTTGTACATTTAGAAAATTAGTGCTTAGAAAAAGTCTGGATAAGAAAACACTAAATATGCGATATATAGAAAATATTCGTTTTTTTAAATCAATTTATATGCAAATATTATGCTTTGTTTTTTTACAGTAAAATTGTACATATGTATTTTGGCAATATTTATTATTTTATTATTTTAAATATAAGTGGCGTATATTTTTAAGGCTGGTATAAAAATACTTGTTCTTATTCTATGCGGCTTTCAGCCTTGCAAAAAAATCTTTGACTGTACTATCTGCACTTCTGTAATATTATTATTGCAAAGATTAATTCCACTGGCTTTTTTAGTAACAACATACAGATTTTCGACTTGTTAATATTTTTCTTTAGAAGTTAGGCAATACCTAATCAAAATTGTCGTGTTGACATTCATCTTGTATATTTAAATTTTATTGTAATATTGTGAAAATTTTTTATAAAAACAAACTGTTTTTATATAACTTATTTTATATTAAACGTAGTGGTATTTGCATATTGTTTATAAATAAAAAGTTTAAGCCATACTTATATATATTTTAAGAAAAAAAATTCACCCGTTTGAAACAACTTTTTTTTATAACAGTTTTTCTTTTGAGTTTTAGTTTTTTTGATTTTTAAAATTAGCCAATTTTAAATATAGCATATTGGTTACATTGTCAATATACATTATCATAGTTGTTATATAGTGTTTCCTTGGTTTAAGTATAAAAAATACATCTAAAAATAAAATACATATCTACTCGAAGTAAGTATTAATGTTTATATAAATTGTTGCAATGAATACTTTTTACATCTTTAACAAAACATATTGAAAAAAAATATGGTCATCAGATTAGTTTCGGCTCAATTTAAAAAGCATCCTACTTTGAGTTATTGTAATTTTGGAATTTCTGCGTTTTTTAATGTGGTAAATAACGAGCGCGAGGATTTATTCACCCTGTTTTTTTTGCTTGGTTTAACAGACTACATTCTGTAAACTTTCGTTGTTTTGCAATTACAATTTTAATGTAAACTTGTTGTTCAAGCTATGTTGGCTATTTTTTTTATATTACAGCTTAGTGAATTGTTACATTTGTTGCGATTTATATGTATTCTTTTTGTTTTTTCTTCTTTTTGTTGTGACATTTTTCGTGGTTGAAATCGATCTAAAATATGTAAAAGAAAGGTTGTAAAAATATTAATGGATCGTTTTTTATTTACTTTTGGTTTTTCTGTTATAGCCAAATACTACAATTACAAAATAGACTAAAAAAGTAAAAATTTATGCGTATTTGTTTTTTTTGCATTTTTCTTGGCCTTTTATATTACATACTAGTAAATAATACATCAAAGAATGGAAAAAATACAATGAAAAAAAAGATATTAGTATTTGACTATAGAAGACTTTAAAAACCCTTTTTAACTGTAATTTTATATATTAAAGCATTTAAAATGCGTTTGTAGCCTAGCATATAAAAGAACTTTTTTTATGTTTTTACAATTTTTTGTTCCATAGTTCTTAAAATTTTGCAATCTCTAAGGCTTCTGCAATAACTGCGTATTTAAACAAAGGAATTGTATTTTCAAATCTATCGCAGATGGTATTACGTATTAATTTAAGTAAATACTACAAAATACGTTTTTATCTTGTAACAAAAAACAAAAAAGTAATGAATTAACAAAAGATTAAGCTTTTTGCAGCAAAAGAAAAACAAAAACGATTTTATTTGTTTTAATTAATATTTCTAAAACTCTATCTCAAAACTGCCAATAATATAATATAGGTAAGTTAAACCTTGATTATCCGGTACCCATAGAGCCGTGAAATTGCTTTTTTGCTACAAATTCAGATAAAAGTATAATCGAAGACTATTATTAAAAAAAATCAAGTTTGGAGTGAGTTTATAGTGAAAAACGATTTTTTCTGTCAGCAAACTGTTTTTTTTAGAAAAATTGATGCCTTGTGGTTACAAAAAAGGTGCATCTGCCTGTTAACTTTTGTTTTATTTTTTTTGTAAGCCGTAGGATTTTTACATGAACATAAAAAAAAACAAATTTTTGCTTTATTTATATATATTAAAATCTAATTTCAACAGCATTATACTTTATTGAAAATCAATATGCATTTCTAAAGTAAAATTTTGTGCCCAATAAACACTTTGTGTGCTAGAATATGTTTTTTGCATGATTAAATGCATTTATTATATTTTTCGTGCTATTTAAGTATATGTTAAACTATCAGTTTACAAAGGCCGTGGTAACAACGCCTTTGCTTTTAAGTTTTATGGTTCGCCTTAATCGCTTAAAAGGAATTGCTTATTAGTCCGCGCGTAGATTTTCTAGCAATATAATTTAGTATTTTTCATTCGGTGCCAGGTATAATTTACAATGTTCAATGATATAAAGTTGTGCCTATATATATAAAAGAAACTATTTAAAAAATCTATATGAGAATATGTTGTTGTTTTTTACAATAAAAAACAACCGTGTAATCGTTACTACCGTTTTTAAAATTTTTTGCAGTATGGTTCATATCAAATATAAAATAAACTTAATTTTTTTAATGTTGTTTTATTCTTTTCTAAAAATACTAATAGTATTTGGGCATTAACACCGACCATGAAAACAAGCAAAATAACTTAATATTAATATACCCTTAAAAGACCATAACCATTGATATATCATTTGCGTACATTTCCAAGTCATATTTTACATTTTTAATTTTGTTTAGAGTTTTTTTTTTGTCTTAATAAATAAAAACTTATATATATGCAAATAAAAAAAATTATTTCAGTATAACTAGTGAGTACGTGCGGGCATGTTTTTTACGTCCAATAACGAAAAAAAAAGTTTTTGTTAAAATATTATATATGTACAAATGGCAAACTAAAAAATGTATAAAGTTTATGCAAACTAGTTACAAATGCTACAAAAATTACAACATATTCTTTAAAATTTTTATAAGGGTTAAAAAACACAAAAAAAAATTGCAAAATTTGCAATATACTCCCTCTGTCTAAGAAAAAGTGTCCGATTTGCAACCCTTCATTGTCCAAGAAAAAGTTTCCGATTTCTACAATGCTACAGTACATTACACAGAAAATGAATATGGCCGCTACGAACGACTAGTAAAGCGTTGATCTCGTATTTTATGTTTTAACCATCTGGTCAATATTGTTATATTATCATGATGCTTGAATAAGAGAATTACATGGATTTAATTAAGACCAATAAAAAAAAATAAACGTCCACGAAGATCCAATAAGATATGTTATAAAAATAACCGATTATTGCCTTTTTGTTAGATTTTTACGTACATTTGCGTGTTTCATTGAGTGAAAAAAAGAGGTGGGATTTAAACAAATAAAAACACCTTATTATTACTTCCAACATAAATTTCTATCTATTGCGAATTGTATTTTATTTTAAGACTCTGCATAATACATTAAGTCTAATCGGACCCTTTCTTTTGGACAGAGGGAGGTATACTGAATTTTCATTATTTTTTCACAATTTTTTTTTAACATAAATAGTTCATATTGTAAAGGACAATATAAACTTGATTTGTACCATATAACCCACGCACCAATGTTTTTTTTCTATGCTACACGTGTCCGCGTCCACTTTATATAATTTTTTATACCTTTTTGTTGCAGGTAACCATAGAAAAAAAACTTCTCAAGAAAACCAAATAGTAAAAAATAAATAAAACCTATTTTTAAATAGTATTTGACATTTTATTTTGCATTATAAGTTATACCCGTTATCATTGTTTAATTTTGCCTTATATTTATATACTATTTAAAATATTTCTGGCAACGCTGATTTGACATGATAAAATAAAAATATAAATTTTGGCCTATTAAACGGGGATATAGAACAACAATATAAATTCAAAAAAAAAAATTTGAGATAGAAGGCAGGCATGATACTCTAGATGTTTTTTATGTAATTTTTTTTGTTAACTATAAAATATTTTGAAAATGGCACAACCGTATGAACAAGGGTTTAAAGCACGTAAAACAAGTAAAAAATGTTTTTTTTATTATATGTAAAAATCGACGTTTAATTAAGAGCTAGAATTTTTTTCCTGTTTATCAATGTGCAAATATGTTCTAAATTTGTGCATATGCATATCATTTTATTATTTTTTTGTTCATTTGTATAAATATTCATAGAGTTTTTTACGCATAAAGATTTTTGTAAATAAACAGCATAAAAAATACCCATAGAAATGTCTGTATCTCTAAAAAAACTTTTTTTTATACTTACAACTATAAAAAAAACCGTTGCCATTTTGTTCGTGAGAAAAAGTGTTTCTAATTTTGTCTATAAAACCATATTAGATTGTGTTGGGTGTTCAGGACTTAAATCGCAGATTTAAAGCCTGAATGAAACTTAGCTGCACCCGAAACCCAGTGTTATGTAAATAAATGATTAAAAACGATTTTTAGGGGTGCAAACAGGAAACACCTCAGGTGTTCTGCACAGAAAAGTGCTCAAAATCAAAATATATAATTTTAGCATTTTTTTGATATATCTTGTT
>JAQFYM010005435.1:0-13308 GCA_034694785.1 Agrenia bidenticulata
AACTCTTTAAAATTTCATTCGTTCTTTTACATAGTCTGTAAAGTACCAATTATATTTTCGTATTGTTTTTTCTCCATTTTTATATTTTTATTTATCATAATTTACAAATCTTTTCAATTAAAGTCTAGAACAGCCTTAAAATACATTCTTATCTATTTTTTATGTATATCCAGGATCTTCAAAACGCAAAGACCACACAGAGTATGGCAACAATGATGCTTTAAACAAATGGGTTCCGAAAAAAACAAATTTCAATCAATTACAAAAGAAAATTGTGTAACATGCATATCCATTGATATATCCAATGCAAAAATATATTGAAGGGCTTTTTTACATTTATAATCTTTTTTAAAATACTGCTTTTGTATGAATTGCTGCCTGGTATGTAGCGCAAACATTTATCAGTAGATTTAAATCAATATATGATATTGGTAGACTATTTTTGGTCATTTTATATGCATGCCTATGTAAAAAATACAATGTTATGTACAGATACAAGGACTGCTACGAAATCAATAGAAATCAAATATAATCATACAATGTATGCAATGTATGCAATATCGGTTAATAGAAAAAACTCATTTTCTACACGTAATAACAAGAACAAAAATAAAAAAAGAAGAATGAGTAGTTTTGCGCTATAAGTGACGTAGATGTATTTATCAATACAATAAAAAACATATTATTTTATTAATTAATATACATGATCGTTTACTGTAAATCTTATTAAGATATTATTATACGTACAGACACGGACGAAAGTACATGCCTTCATATATTTTGGCTACAAAATATGTCCATAATATTACAAAAAAATATTGGCATAACAATATATGGTCAGTTTGTTTTTACATTTTTTGTGTAGTCACCATTATCGTTAGACACTAGTCTGTAAGTTTTGTTTTTAAAACATAAACTGTCTATATAGCATACACTTTGCTTTATTGTAAAAAGTAATGTGAACTTTTTTATGTACAGTTATTGTGTATCGCACAAAAATACAGAAACCAAAATAGGTCATTACATGCCTGACTGTCTGTATTCTATATGTAGTTCATAGCATAAACTTTTTTTTTTTTGCTTTTAAGTCACACTGGCATATATTTTTTATATACTTTTTGCTGCTTCTCATGCATTACTTGTATTGATGTTACGTTTGTGTAATCAGTGTATTGTCTTATATAAGTATTATCTAACAAACTGTCTTTAAACAGTGTTTCGTAATGTATGGTTCGTGCGTAAAAGAATACAAAAAGATTTTATAAATGCCAATGTTATATTTTAAAACCATTTTTAATTATGTTAATCCAACAATTTTACAATATATCTTATGCACAATCATAAGATAAGTATTTGGCATTGTCATTAATACGAAATATGAAGTTTTAGACTCCAACATCCCTTGTATTAACCCCAGAGTACATGTTGCTTCTTCCAGGGGCATACTTACTATATTTTTCAAATCTGTCAACAATCTGAAATTGACACAAATTTTTAACTTACGACTAACTCACTGGCCGTCCTTGAATTCTTTTGTCTAATTCTTCTCTTTACAAGTTTTTGGTTCTATAAGTCTCACCTAGCCTTCCCTAGGTATTTTGCCTTTCTGTGTAATTGTCAAATAAAGGCACACTTGTTTTTAATAAGGTTTTTTTGACAAAGCTTTTTTAACGTGGGTCGGCCCTACGGAGAATCGGTTTACAATCTCTTTGTACATACCTAACTATAATGTTGGGTTTGTGCGTAGAGAAAACAAACCAAAACAATTTTCAATCAACCTTTTTGTAAGATATTTTAAAAAACGACGTGTATCTACCCAATTAAAAGATATAGATAAACAATATCAGTAGGTTTTTATGATTTTTATCTTTGATTAAAAATTTTGGAGACAACGGCTTCAACACTGAGCATGCTAGCATAAAATGCTCTTTTGTATAGTTTGCCTGTGTGCTGCTTTGTACGAAAAAAATGTATTTTCAACATTTCTTGAAAAATTCTTTTTTAGTTAATACATTTAAGCTAGAAGGCTTATAAAAGGAAAAACAAATACACTTTATTACATGGCGGGAATTTGTTAAAAGTCTTTTTTGAAAAATCAAAAATTTTGGTCAGTTTTCTGATTTATTTTTTTTTCAGTTTACGTTTTTTTTGTTTTTTTGCCTACGGAAATTTTTTGCATCGAAGCGACTAGAATAAACAAAAAGTATGAGCAATAACCAGTCTAACAAACCGTGCTCTACAAAATTTCCTTACTAAGAGAAGTTTTAAAATTAGGATATTGTTGCAGAGATAAACAATTTTATTTAGTCTTGGTTACTCTGAAAACTTTTACTCACTAATTTTTTATTATGCATAAAACAAGCGCTTTCATTACGAACTGATTATAAAACAATTGTTTTTAATGTATAAGGCAGATCATGCAACCACAAGATAATTGCCTGCTAGTGTGTATTTTCTATCAATAAAATAATTCAATACGAAAGCATTGCAAATTTGTTAAAAAAACTGCAAGGCAATGACTTTATTGCTTATAAAGCGTCAAGAATCTTTTTATTAAACATTTAAAATATGCTTAGTTTTAAATGTTTAACTATTGTCTTTATCATTTTCGTAGATAATATTTGCTACTGTTAAAACTGCAGAAAAGAGTTTTATGGCAAAAAAGTTCACTTCTATATAACGAGGATAGTGCACCGTGTTGTAAAATTTTTAGGTGAGAAAAAAAAGTAGCGGTGATAGAATGAATCACATAACACGTCGTACAAAGCTGGAAATCTTAACAGAATACAAAAACAAAACATTCCTGCATACGAGCAAAGATTTTGTGCCGCAAGAATATTCGTATCTTTTTTGTGCGGTGTTTTTCAAAAAATTAAAGTTCCCAAGAAAAAAGTTTATGTGACTGTTTACAAAACCGATTTTTTTTTCTTATCTGCGGAAATTTTTTCATACATATTACATATAAACTTGTCTTCCGCTGCAACCTCCTGTTTACCTTTCTGTTTACTTTTAGCGGTACAAAATACGTTGTAAAGTAAGAACCAAAATATTATAATGTTTACATTGTACTTCTTTTTTAACACACAGTAAGAAAAAATATACTCAAACTACGCAAATCAACATAAGTACCTCTTTATTTCACGCGTAGCATTTATACGGTATTGAACATATGTTTTTTTTTTACTTTTCTAAAATAAAATGAACAAAATTAATTATGGATTAGTTATATGATACGCCGTTACAGCCATTTAAAAAAGGGCAATGACCCATATAAAAACTGGTTAGTAATCGTATGTCAAACTTTCCCGTGTCTGTAACGTAGTTTTCATGTAAAATAAGATTGTTGTATTAAAAAAATATATTCAAAAAGCCAATGATATTTTTCTTATAGTTGAGTCAATGTGCTACTATCTGCAATGGTGCATAACAGATATAGAAACAGTTAGGAAGACTTAGTTTTGCTGTCAACGTATTGTAGTCACAAAAAAAACTATTTAGAAAAAATGTAAAAATACTCGCATACGCAAAATCTGAACTATTTACGTCTGGCATTAACATTGCGCAATAAAAATATAAAAGGTTCAACTATTAATTTTTATTTATTCTACTGCAGAGATACTAATTCTTCTGGTTTTGTGTAGATAAAATGTAAAGCACCTCGGGAAAACACCTTTCTACGTAAATATTACTACAGAAATCATTTTTCTTTGTTATGAGTAGCATATTTTACTAGAACTAGTGCTTTTTTACTTTTTTAGACGCTTTTTTGTATAAATATAATACTGTGGTATACTATACTATAAACACGACAACGGAATAATATCTTAAAGGGTTTTTGTTTATTATACATTTAGTATTTTTTGATGTATTACCTCCGTTTCTAATATTTTTTTATACCCTTATAAAATGGATACCGTGAATAGAGGAAAAAAAGATAAGGAAAAAAAAGCGTGTAGAAAATGGATGTCAGACAAAAAACAAATGACAATGCAAAATGAATAAAGAATATCACAATCGTGAAAGAAGAAAAGAAACAAACTTTTTAAAAAATATATATATAGACAAATCTAAGACCAAAGAAACAAAATTTGCATTTTAAAAGAGTAGCACGGGCTAAAAAAAATCGACACGGCTGCATCTCTGTAAATGACTGTATGGGTAGCGTATATATATGACAAAAAAAATATGTAAACGATGTAAACATGCATGTACATCATCTGAAAAATAAAAAAGATTTATCAATGCCGCCAAATAAAAAATTAAATTACTTAAAATTGATTTTTTGGTGATTTTCAAGCTAAATAAAATAAAAAATTTCACTTTTAATATTTGAAACAATAAAGAAAATAAAGACTTAACGGGTGTAGATTAAATCACTTCATTAATTTAAAATTTTCTTAATGAATTTTTGCAAAGCAAACAGTTATATAAAAGTGTATTATATATTGCATAAAAAAACAAGATTATTATTATAATTTTTTTTTTGTTTTTTCAAGTATGTTTGGTTTCTCTTTTTTGCAGATTGGCTTCTTTTGGTATTTTTTTAGGGGTTTGAAATTATGGACGTTCATGGATGTCAGTTTAAAATGGTGCTGCATTTGACCTGT
Source organism: Agrenia bidenticulata (assembly GCA_034694785.1). NCBI lineage: Eukaryota > Metazoa > Arthropoda > Collembola > Entomobryomorpha > Isotomidae > Agrenia > Agrenia bidenticulata. Next base: position 4,608 of record JAQFYM010005435.1, read on the forward strand.
AGCCTGTTTGTGCACGCAACTTGTTAATATGGTCTTAAATTGCGTTCGATTAAATTTCTTGGGGAATCGTTCACACTTGCTAAACACAAAAAATTCCGTATATAAGACGAAGCTTACAATTACTAAATTGTTAAATTGTTGTTTTTAAATGGACAACGGGAACATTTTCAACTAATAACAAAAATTTCGTTGAACTTACGCTAATACCGTTTTGCGATCTATCAGGAAGAGTTGAAATTTGCGCCTCTACATAAAGCAGGAATTGTGCAAAAAAACAGCCTTTTTATGCGCGTTTGGATTATATTTAATTTTATAATTATACCTAGATTTTTTTATATCGTCAACATGCAAAAGTCAAAATGGCTCTATCACGCAGCTTTTAGATTCTGCTGAGCTGTTTGTTTAAAAACTATATGTTTAAACTGTTTATTTGCATAGTTGACTGTTTTGGATTCGAGGCAACAGTAATCATAGAATTTTTTTTAGACCATATTTACCTTGTTCATACAAGTAGTGAATTCGCTTAACTGGTTGCATTGAACAGCCTTATAAACTGTTCTTATCAGGCTAGATGACTTAGAATACATTTACATATTAGCAGTAATATATATATAGCAGATTACAGGCGTACCTTCAAATAAATAGTTATAAATGCATTTAACAATTTTTCCATAACTGCACTTATTTTAACTAGCTTTTTTGGTATATCTAGCTATCATGCTAATTTTTGTACAAAAAAACACGTATAAACATAATAGTTTTTAGAATTTCGAATAGCCAAAAAAAAAGGTTACCAGCTTTTTCTTTTACCACAGTAATCAATGTATATTCAATTTTTTTGTAAAGAAAGTTATGCCAAAGTATAGTTTTTTTCTGTTTAACCTCTAAAAATGTTTTGGCATATTGCGAACTAACTTGTAACTAAAAATACATTTTTGGTCATCTTAAGTTCACAAAATGTACCTATTGCACTATGATTTTCTTTGAGAGAGGTCAATCACAAGTAATCATCTTTGACTCTTTTATTAATTACGTAGATTTCTTTGACATTTGTAGCATAAGCAGGCGTTACTACCACCTCCAACGTTTTATTAATATATTTTGTATTTCTGTAGCTTATTTTTACATTTACAATTTTAAAATTATATAGTTCTCTAGCAGTTTTTCTTAGTATGTGTTTCCCTGTAGTTTTTTTGGGATTAAAAATGCTGCAAGTGTATCACAAACATATTACATACTTGTGTCATTATCATCAACGCATATTTTGCATCATGGTTGCAGTTTTCACTAGTACATCTTTTATTTAATTGCTTCTCTGACTTTCTTAATACATACATTTTAAATATCTTTTATAAATATACATTTTGAACCTTTTTTTATACTTTTTAGTGTTGAAAATAATGATTTACTGTAACTTAATATTTTGGGGTTTATCGCCTATTTTATTTTTATTTGTTTAGATATTTACTTTATTCACTTTACAAGAAGCATTTTATTAATATTAAACTAATCGAGGATAAAAAATTTAATAATTGCAAATGAAGGGAGCAAAACAAAAAAACCTACAAACTAAAATAAAAGACTTGTTTTCTTTAAAGGAGACTTGCGTTTACATTTGTTTATTTTTAAAAAAATTGACTGTTTTTAAAAAGAGATTATCAACAGGAAAATATGATTCGAAAAATTAAAATATATATATCTTTAACCTTATTGGAAGTTTTGTGTAAAAATATATGGCATGTTAGAAAACCCTCATACATATTTCTATGTTAATTTATGTGTGATTTTTATGTAGAAATATTCATTTATAGAAGCGCACATTTATAACGTTTAATCGGCAAAAAAAGATTATAAAAAAAATTTTCGAAAAAAAATAAGACATTTTAATTTTTTTTCGGTGATAAATTTAGTGATTTGACTGTATAAATCAAATAAAACTACTGTAATATTTTGCACGCCATGTATCATATTATTTACAAATATAATTTAAGCGTTACTTTTTTTAGAAAAGTTATGCTTGCGTACTGTTCTTGCTTTTTTTTGTTGACTCATGATATAAAGATTGGCAATTTTTAAGAGAAATAGAAGACATTTGCGCTGTGTATTTATCTAGTTTTCTTGTGTTACAAAACTTTTTGTCAAATTGCAACAAAAAAAACAAAACGAACTTTTACAATATGATTTACTATTTATATTATAAAAAAACACTTAAGGGCTTGTTCTTTACTACTAAAAAATAGTTTCGAGATGCAAAAACTGTAGTATTTCGGATTGGTATTTGTCCGTGCCTATTTTTTGTATTCTTGAAAAAAAGAAAAAACTTTAAAGCTAGTAGTTTTAACTTAAAAATACAGATTTTTTACCAGTAGCCATGTACGCAGCAATGCAGATAGGTATATGTAGCAAACACCGCTACGTAGAAGAAAAGCATTATATGTATAACAAACTGTAAAACATAAGACTTATATACTGCAATACAAATACTCTTGTAAAAAGTAACGAAGCAAAAATCACCGAGGCATATAAATATACTACATTTGTATTACATGGATTAGGTTTTGTAGATACAAGTTAGACAAAATCTAGAGTTGCCCTTACTTTTACTGTACTAACAAGTCAGTGATTTATTACACATTATTATAAGAAGAGAAAACAGCCCTTTGTAAATATAAAAAATCTGTTACCAGAAAAAAAAACAATGATTAATGTATGCAGCGACAAAAACATAGAAAAAATATTTTGCCATTGGTTAGTTTGACTATCGATTGCGGTACGGCCCAGTAATATAACAAAATATTACTGATTATAAAGAAACATAATTTGCTGACAAAAATTGTAACAAAATGCTGTTAATATATATTTAATTAATGCCTTTTTAGTCACCAATACACGTAATATACAAGTATATAGATATTTTTTATCCTAATTAGCCAGTTTTAATATGAAAATCTTGTTTTTACCTTTTTTGAAGAATTAAAATGCTATGTACATAAACTTTGCAAGTTGTAAGTTATTGCAGTGTAACTATTTTACTGCACAGTAATAAAACTTTTGCTTAATTTTTTGCTTAGAACGATAATCCAAACTAGAAAGATGACATTTTTTTAAAAGTTGATAGTTTCAAGCAAAAGATAAACTAGAAAATGACCATCTACAACGCAGATAAGCTATTCTAAGAAAATTGCAAAGGTCTGCATTTACTTTTACATTTACTTTATTTTAGCGTCAATTTGCTTAATAACTTGCATTGTTATTCCGCTATCTTTTTGCCCCTAAAAGCTTGTATATGTAGTAATTGTTCATTTTACCGGTTTTTATACTATACAGAATTTGTTATTGTATTTTAAAACCCGGGTTCCTATCAAAACACAAAGAGCTATGCTACAATACCAATATGCAACAAAGAACAGTTCAAAATTTTTTCGACCATATGGCACCCCTATCATATAGATTCTTCCACATTTTTTGTAAAAAATTTATTTACATCATTTAATTTTTTATTTTGCAATTTAACATTTTTTATATAACATTCTTTTTTATTGCGGGAAGCAAGATATCAAAATTTTTTTGCGGGTTTTTTTGCAAGTGTGTTGCGACTTTTGGTAGAAGTAAGCGGATGCAATAGCCAAACCTTCATAACTACAAAAAAGTTGCTTGCAAATATGAGCCAGTTTTAAATGCGGCGATTGTGCATTTAAGAACAATTGCAACATAGACTACGCTTGTTACTGGCTTTTTAGCCAAAAAAAATAACGTGTAGTTCGACAAAAAACAAGGTAAAAATGCATAAAAACTTACCGTTAGAAAAAATTTTACCCCGCGTCTAATACTTTTCTCGGTACATGCATACTATTACCTTACTACAAAACACTGTGATTACATAAGTCAGGGCTTTCATGTGAAAATGTATGTAATTAATAGGGATTTATAAAAAAAAGTCGCGCGCCCGTAGAGCTACCATGCCAGAATCGAAAAAGTCTTAAGATAATACTGCTTTCTAAAATGCAAAAACAATGAATAAAAACACAAAGATGATATAGTAAACTTATTTTTTTTTTTTTTTACAAAAATTTTTTAATAAATTTTAAAGAAAAAAATATCAAAAAAAAAATATTCAAAAATTAGTAAAAAACATATATTCAATGTTGTTTACTATTTTTTGATTACACATGTTTTTTTGTTTTTCCTTTTAGAGTACATATTTACTTAAAAAAATGCTTTTTAGCCTTGGTTTTGCGCTCTAAGCGCACTCGCGCGTGGGGCGCGCGACAATAAAAAAACAAAGCTGAAATTACATTTTTTTTTTGATTAGAACATTAAAATTTTTTCTAAGCAATTATGCTTATAAATAGATACGGTGATCAACATTACTTTTAAAGTGCTTTTTGCTGTACGGTTAACATCAATATATTTTTTTTACATTTTGCATTTTTTGTATTTTTTTTTTGTTTGCAATGTAAGAAACTTACAATAATATGATGATTTTTCTGTGTTACTTTGTGAAACTGCAAATATTATAATATTATGAATTTTATTGCAAATTTGTAATTTATACTATTTACACATATTGATATGCGCACTTTTTGTCGTTAGTTGCACATACTTGCATATTACATTTATGGTAAATACTTAATTTTACACATAAGTGACAGTTTTACTATGAAATAAAAAAAATACTGTACAAACGACATGTATGCAAACATCGTTTCGTTCTATGCACGTAAAACGAGGGCTGTATATAATAAAATGGCTATGGTATATTACCTAAAAACAGTCAATTGTAGCTTTTATATAGCTTTAAGTGATTATTGTTCTTTATTAAGCTAGAATTTGTTGCAAAAAAAAATTCGACCAAAAGAAAATTTATTCTGTGGTGTCTATTATACAAAACAAAAATTATATTTCTTAGTCGCACGGTGTTTTATTATAACATTTTTTTGTTTTAAAAAAAATCCGAGCCGTGTTATTCCTAAACATAAACTTAAGTAACAGCCTCAAATATAATGCTGTAGAGCTGTAAGAATATATATTTACGCGTAAAAAAAAAGCAAAAACTAAATATAAGTAATAAATAAAAAACATTAAATTTAAATTGAAAAGTAAAAAGTTAAAAAATTTCAAGGTAATGCATTTTGGATTTATTGTATAAAAAAATTGACGCAATATAAAAGGATATATGTACATAAATAAATTTTTCTGATATATTTTACTGTCTAGAATGTATAAAAATTGCATCCATTACTACAAACAACAAAAAAAAAACAATAAAATTACTTTTTTTGGATAAAAAATCCCTTTTAACATTTTTAAAGCTAAACATCATTTACTACTAATTCCCGAAACACGCTTTATTTAAAATAATTGTGGCGCGCCCAGCGACCCCTCCCCGCCCAGGATACCTTCTGGGGCCTAATAAAAGGCTAAAAAACAACGAACATACACGTCTAACTGCAAATTTTTTTTTCTAGGGGTTTATTCTACAAAAACTATAAAAAATACCGATTCTTTCTGAAAAGCGATTTTTTTGACAAACTTCATGTATGTTTGCTTTTGTTTGTCATATTTTGCTTTATGCTAAAACCCTATTATTGAACCGAAGGTAGGCTGGGCGCGGGGGGGGGGGTCGCTGGGCGCGCCACAATAATTAGCCCAGTTAAGTTTTACATAAGTTTTATTTACGATAAAAAATACACTTTTAGTTTTTTTTGCACGTAAATCATTTAGAAAACAAAAACAAAAAAAATTAAAATATCAAAAAAAACCAGCAAAAAAGGATGACAAACAACCACTATCGATCGAAAATTTACCTACAGAAAAAAGATAAAAATATAAAAACCGGTCTATGTCTATGGCTTGTCGAAAATAATAAAAAAAAATGCTACACTTTTTTTTAAACGTTAAATTTTTTTAAACACCCTTTTTATGCAAACACAAATGCCAAAAAAAATATAATACTTATTTTTTGTTACAAAAATCATATATCTTTAGTTCAATCGTAAAGTAAAAAAAAAATGTAGTATAGCTACAATCTATTTAATTAAAAAAAACAACCAGCTAAATCTGATATCCAAATTTACTAGAAAAGCAAAAAACATGCTATAATATCTGAATAATTAAAAAACATGATGCAAAATTTATGTATAACATTGTTTATTACATAAGTATTAACTGTAAAAAAAAATTTGTCATAGTAGGGTGAGTTATTTATATCATTTTTGTTTTGTTTTGTTTTGATTTAGAACAAAATTAAAAGTAATAAATATTACATTCTTCTTCTATAACAAAACAACAAAAGTTATGTTTTAGGTAGATTTTTACTTTGTGTTTGTCTGCAATTTAATTTTGTTGTGTTCATTTATAAGAAGCTTTTTTGGCAACTTTGTTTGATACAAAAAAAGAAAATAGGAATATGTGCAAAAAAGTTAATACAAATATTATTAAACAAAAGCAAAACCTCAAAAGAGAACCGTGTTCTTCTACCACCAGACCCCGTCGTCTTTAAGTCTCTTATTTTTTGACATGAAATAAAATAAAATTATGTTTTGGCACATGTGTGTATTTTTAAAAATCGTTTTGATTTTTTACACTGTTATCTGTAAATATAAAGTATATATGATTTGTAAGTCTGTTGTAAGATCGCGCTGTCGTTGGTTTCACTTGCCTAGATCTGCCTAGATCTGCCTCTTAGTTTTTTTGATCAATAAACAAGTATTTTTTTGTGTTACTAAATTTTTTTCACTACAAAAAATATTTTTATGTATAATGCAAATAATATAGAAAATACTGGATATACATATTAACAATAAAAAACACTTAATGGCTCTTTTTTGATAAATCTGTCTATACAAAAAAAAATGACTATACAGCTAAAAAATATCTCAGTAGTGTTTTTGTGTCGTGGCTTGTGGCCAGTTGTGTTTTTTTATACAGGGATTAAGTACTTAACTTTTTTGTAGTATTTTTAATTTTTTTATATGGAGTAATCTTACGTAGAACCCAATGAATGTTGTCGCTAAATTTTATCAATAACGCTTCTAAATTTTTTCTTGCGTCAACGACTAGTTGGTTTGTAAAAAAGCACTCTTTTAGCATTTTGCTAAACTTTTTGTTAATCGCTATAGCCAGTGTCTGTGCAAAGGCGTTTGTGTTTGTTTCTACACGCACAGGTGGCTTTATACATTTCTTATAACACGTCTCCTCCCGTTATACCAATAAATAAAATGGCCGGTCAAGTGCAGAGCAAAAGTAAATACTTACCTTTATTAGAAGTACTACATGCTTACTTACATAAATTTCAACAGCTCACAACAACATGTACAATAATGCAAAATTAACAAACATCATTGCAAAACGACAATACTATCGTAAAAACCTTTTTAACACAAAAACCTATAACGAGTTTCTACAAAGAACTCCAGGTGCACTTTTCTACTTGAACTTGTACTTCCTTGTAATTTACTAGTATTTAGAATTTTAGAATTCTGTATGTAAAAAATGAACTAAACATATAAAAGAAATTATCTCATATAAAACTTTGGCAAACATGTTACAAAAAGGTATAAAAAGTAATAATTTTTTATATAAAAAAGGTATCAACTTTTTACAAATTTATTTGTATTATCTGCAAGAAAAACTAATAATGGGTATTTATTTTTATTTTATAACACGATTAAAATAACAATAAAATTGTTAAGTAAATGTACACAAAGAATATAAACATGTATAAAAAAGGACATTTTACACAATCTGTTATATATATCTTTGAGTTTACAGAATAATTGTACTGTGGGGTTTTCAATGCAAAAGATATGATGTTTAATATTGTATATTTATGTTTAATTTTTCAGTTTTTATAGACCGAAAAAGATATGATCTTGTAGTTTAATAAACCAAACAATAAATTTATAGTATCAGTTCTGTCGGAAAAGCCGGAACCATAAAAGAGTAGAGTCTACAAAAAAATTTCATAAGAAAAAATTGTTGCTATAATATACTATCTACTATTTTATAAACACTTATACTATGCAAAAATATTTAACGTATAAACGAACCTGTAGCGTTGACACCACACTAATAAAAAGGTAAAACACATTTGCTTTTATTTAATATTCATATTTACCTGGCAATAAAAAAAAGCAAAAGTTATAAGCCTAGGCACATAGTTGCAGCCTTTGTTAAATTTTCTACATGACCTTATTTTTAATTTTTGTGTTTTGCGTATCCATGTTACCTTAATAAAAGCTTGATTTATACTTTCGGCGTAAGGATCAAATACGAACAGTCCAGTTTATAAGTAAATGCCATGAAATCATAAAATATGTACGTAGAAAACAACACAAATACACTTCAAGTTTTCGATTTGCTTACAAAGCCAAAAAAACTGGCCCTTATGTTAGTTATACAATTTTTTGTGTCAGCAAAAAGCAGATTAAATCTATAATAAAAAACTATGTGTATGTTCGCTAGCCTTTATGGTTTTTTCTCACTTCTTTTTTTCATTGATGATTATTTACGCTTGTTTTGGCACGTTAAATGTACAGATTCATGATAAAGATGCTAAAAAAACTGTAAAATCACTTAGACTGTTTGTATTATCGTTTATGAATATAAATGGTGTTTTGCTGGCATAAACTTACGCAATTTTGTACACGATATATAACCGCAGTAGATTTTTTTTTTCTCCTAAGTTTTTTGTGGGCTG
>JAQFYM010005436.1:0-13302 GCA_034694785.1 Agrenia bidenticulata
CTGAAATGTTTTGCGCATGAATGCGCGAGGCTTTGAATTTGCAGCTCTCCCGGCGACTAGAACACTATCTATCGTATACTTCAACTTCTTAATTAGGAACCTAATTATGAAGTCGAAGGTGTAGGAAGACGAAATATAATTAGCGTTAACGTTGGAGAAAATTCATTAAAAAATCCATGCTAAAGAATAAGAGCTCTAAAAGCCTTTTAGTAACATTCATAGCGGTTATGTCCCTTCTTGGTTCTATTGCTGGTGGCAGTGGTGGCTAAAAAAACGCTATTATTCCAGGCTCGAAAAGATGTTCACAAGTTTCAGAACATCTCGCTAGTGTCGGAGAGTTGAGCCTAACTCTGAAAATTACAATTTATACAGTTTTTAGCAATGCTCGTTGTACAGATTGGAACTAAAAGTTCCCTACAACTACATACAAACAACACACTCCTTTAGGTATTATATTCCTCATCTCGTAGTAGTAACTGTGCTTAGGAGTTGAGTTGGTAGTGGCAGTGGCAGTGGTGGTCTGTGCAGGATCTTGTGTTCCAAAGCCAGTTCCTCAGCAGTGTGTGTGAAATGTGTTTGCAAGTTTCCCCATCCTCCTCAGTCGCCCTTCTGTCTTGCGACAAAAGAGCACCTCCAGCCACTAGCTCCCGTCACCTACTAAATCAAAAGTACTATCACAACCTCTCTATACCTTCATATACACACCACACACGGGCACTATGAAAAAGGACTAGACTTAAAAGTGAGCTTGTCTTGCTGAGCACAAGGAAGACCCGACCGGGTATTGTCGCTCTCCTCTGGAATTGGCTGGAGAGGGTAGGACACTAGAGACGACGCAAGAGAAGAGACACAAAAAAAGTGTCCTGCTGTCAACCCCTTTGGTCCTTGTCAACTCTCATTGGCTAGGGCGGGGATTGCGGGGCGGAGGTGGATTGTTGGGACGAGGGCTCAGGACCTCCTTGAGTTGACGAGAGTGGTTGACAAATATATGCTTTCTTTTTTGGCTTGACTATAAAATGGTATGAGAATTTTAGCCGTGTGGAGCAGCTAGTAATTTACTTGTAAGTGGCTTTGTGGAGTGACTTATGATTAGAGGGTTCGGAAATTTCGGATTGGGGAAGCAAGGGATTTTTTTTTATGGAGATGGTCAGATTTTGTGTTGATGAAAGTGAAATTTGATGTTGACGACTTTTTTTTGACAGTTGGACAAGTTGACAATTTTCGGTGAGGACAGAGTGTGGGTTTTTGAGCAGATTGTTTTTGCACGCAGGATTGGGTGGATTTGTGTGAGGTGGGGATAATTATTTTTTCGAATGGATTTGCAAGGTTTTAGGTTTTGAGAAAATTTGGTGAAAATTTTTAAGTTGATTGTGGAAACTTTTGTGCAACATTGTGATCGTTGGATTTTGGATTTTGGATTTTGGAAATCGTCGTGGAAAAGTTGAAAAAGTGATACAGCTGGAGAAGATTGGAAGAGAAGACATTCCGATTGGGGATAATAAGTTTTATTTTAAACTTGAAAAAGTTGAGGATTTCCAGACGAGTTTGAAAATATGGAAAAGTTTCCACTTTTGTGGTAAGTTCTGGTTTTTTAATGAAATTTCACTTGTGAATTGTTCAACGGAATGTTTAAGGGAATTTTTCTGCCCCGAACTGAATTTTAAATACACGATTTTCATCCTTCTTTGAGATTTCTTTCAAAGTCAAATCGGAAAGGAAAAACTTGTCATTACATTAGAATAAATTAGTATTAATAAATCTTAGTAATTTGTAATACATCAAATTTATTACCAGCAGAAAAGGGCAATTTTTTTTCACTCTCAACCCCCACATCTCCCCAACCCAAACCTTGATAGAAATAAAAAAATCCATATATAATCTTAATCAATCCATTTTGCGACTCTAATTACCAAGTCAGTTTCCATTAACTAAACTTGTAACTATCTTTTATTCAATCTATTACCCACCCTAGTCAAAAGCTTTACAAACCATTCCCAACTCATTTACAAAGTCATATCACTCATATAATATATTATTAACTATATACGTGAACGTGAGGGGTGAACTAGACTCGAAATAAGGTCCAAATGTCCAAACTATTGGGAATATCAATATCAATCAATAATCAATAATAATCAAGCCCCTAGTTATCTTGACAATCAATAATCAATGGAGATTTTATAATCTCTAGCTACAAACTTCAGCAAATCACATCAATGCCAAGTCAACTCTTCTCTATACTGTCTCTAATAATAATAATAGGGAGGCTGTGCTACAATGCTTTATGGTTTCTGATTATTGTGACTGTACCAATGTTACGAGTAGATTGCTACATGCTACAGTCACAATCAGAAGCCAAAAATCACTGTAGCACAACCTCCCTAATAACACACATATCCCTAATCAAGTAGATAATGAAAATACAACTGTATTGTGGAGTCTTTGATTGTTGCAGAGGTGCAAGGGTATGTCCAATCCAATAATGTCTATTGTCTGTGAGGGTACATAGATCCAAGTGTGTTTCAGGAGAGGTATGGGTTTTCATCATGAGATGATCAGTATCAATGGAATGTATATTATTATTATTACATACCTCTGAAAAAAAGTGGAGGTAAAAATCCTGACGAGTTTAGTAGAGGGGGAAAAGTAATTGTATTTTTCGACAGAGAAGAAGGTGTAATAGATACTTGATTATTACTGAGGCTAAGAAGGACACAAATCAAAATATATCAAAATGGGTGACACCCCTTCGGCAGATGACAAATGAGTCGAAACCAACTCCCATTTCGGTACCCAGCAGATTCTCTCTCTCTCTCTTAGGATTTAAAAGATTTTTTATTACCTCCTTCAATGTCCTTAGAATATATACAGGGTGGACAGGAGTACAAGGTACAAAGTTATAAGTTTAACTCTGTCGAGGTCAGGAAGTTTGGATCAGTTGTCCACGAGGAGTTGGTTGGGTTTAAGAAGCTGATTTGGAGTTTCGGGGTGGACAATTAGGCCTGGGTTGTCTTTTAAATGTAAGATAATGTTTAAAGGTTTAGAGTGGAGAGACAATGAGGATGAGCTCTTAAAGAAGGAAGATGAGATGGGACAACTTGTCATAACAATGAAATAAATTAGACATTGTGATTTTGTATATGTGTGCTCTTGAGCTATGTTAGTTAATAGCAAAGGAGCTTTTTTGGCTTCTCTGCGTGCCGGTGACCAGTGTGGATTTTTTAAGTTGAGGTTTTCAGCCTTGACATTGAAAATTATTGGATACCAAAATTTGTAGCATTTACTGATCTGTCTGTTAATTTCAGTTTCCAAACATACTATCTTCGATCTATCTAACAAACTAGAATTAATTATATTTTAAGGGTTGACGTTGAAGATTTACGTTTGGGAGATGATTGAGAGATTTGAGAGAATTATTTAAGGATCCCAAATCCCGAATGAGGTCAGTCTGGGGATTTTTATTGATTAACTTTCTGTCATTTGTTATGCTTGTCAGATTGTGAGGAAGGACTGGGGAGGTTAGTTAGTAAACCACCCGTTCCTTTCATTCTCAGATTTTTATCCACGTTCTTCTGCGTAACAATTTTTGATAACTTTTATCCGTCTAGATTCTACGTGTTTTAGTATATTTGAAATAATACAAATCCACCATCTTCAGCTCTATTGATCAACTTTTATTTGTAAAAAAAACTCATACTGAAAAGCCCAACTATTTTTGCAAGACTGTATATGATCTAAGCATGTAAAATCTTTATATTGAATTGAATGAAATTGATTTGAAAGAGATGATCCGTTGGGATTAGCAAGCTATACATGAAGATTATACAAAACTCTCCCACAGCCCTATATTATTATCATCTATAAAAAAAATTACATACAACAAGATAGGTTCGTTCATAAAATCTCTCTCTCTCTCTCATACACAAAAGTCCATCAGTCCAACCTGTGCAAAGACGTGTGTACAAGAATTTTCGAAAATCCAAACGGCTTCTGCTGATGATGATGAAGAAGATGAAGAAGACTGGGAAGAATAGTATTTAGTGTGGCTGGTGGCTTCTTGGGTTCTCTCGTCTGTGTGTATGTGTAGAAGTTAAGGTGGTAATTAGTTGGAAGGTAACTTGCATTCGTAATTGCTCATTTACATAATGTTAAAACTGATTTAACTCTCCTTAACCAAGCAACCCAGTCAGACGAGGAGGCCAGTAGAAGAGTCAATGAGCCAAGGGATCATCATCATCAGCAGCAGCAGCTTCTTCTTATAGTTAAGAGCATTCCTTTATGAGAGGATTTTATATGTGCAGGTAAAATGGTATTGCATAAATAAAAGCAGTTTGTAGTGTAGAACATGTAACCACAATCTATAGAATGGGATAACCACCACTGCCACCATCATCATCATCATCACCGTCCCAAATCTCAATAAAAATATTATCCCCATCGTCCTCCGTTTCATAATTTAATTGTCTTCTCGAGTCTCTCGGCTTGAGATGGTTGTGGTTCAAGTAATTAAAATTTTAAATTTTAAATTGGATTCATATTCATGGGTCACCTCGTATTAGAATTTATAATATCTCTCTACTCTTGAGTCTTGAGTCCTTGTTCTTTCTTGTCAGTAGTTGGTGGTGGTGGTGGATTTATCTATTTTTATACCTTTGGACTTGTAGGAAGGAGAGAGATATAGATTTTAATATATTGATGAATATATTGGAGCGTGTAGCATGTTCTGAGGGAATTATCAGATTTCACTGGAAGTTAGAAAAAAATAATTTCAAAACCAAATCCCGAGTCGGCGACGGTCACCTTGTCGCCGGATTTAAAATTAACATGTAGGAAATATATTTCGATGGTGTAGGTAGGTGCCTTTCAGCATTGAGTCGTCTTTCGAATTTCGACTGGATAGTTTTGATTAGAGCTAACGAAATGACAATTCATATGATTTGAAATATCGGAGTAGATATGTAATTAACAATTAAATTCAGTAATTATTTATTACACGAAAATATTTAGTTTGAAAAAAATTAGAATGAAATGCTTTTTAGATTTAAAAAAAAGTTCTGCTCTTGTTTGATCTGGAGACAAGTGTTTTTTCCCCAATGGGTTAGTAGGTAAAAAAAAAAAGAAGACAATTAGCTCATTTGTCATTCAAGTGACAGAAGCGGCGTGTCTTTTCAAAACGTTGTGCATTGCTTGATATACGTGTGTATTCATGGTAAGGGTTTTAATGGTTGTCATTGTCAAGCCGAGCGGGGGGAACGGGGTATAGTCAATCAAATGGAGAGATGACAGTGACATTTTAAGGCCACCTTGTCCAGCGGCTGGTGCGGTTCTGTGATATCACAATGTAACGCTACTTTCTAGAACATCTGTATCAATTTTTGAGGTTTTTTTCGAGCAGTGTAACAGCTTCAAGCATATTTTTACAAGTTGTAATGTGTCATTGTCAAATTGTCACATCCTTCATAAATTTGAGTGTCAAGTGGACGAGATCCGACTCGGGTCTTGTCGGTCGGCTTGTCAAGTATTTACTTGGTAATTTAATGTGACACGCACGTCTTAATCGTTGTGGAAAAAATTCCTTCAACTTGGAAATATGGTTTTTACTGGGCCGTTTTTTTATAGATAAGGGAATTTAAGCTTTGATCCAAACTTGTTTGTATGAAGATTTTAAAATTTGAATACGGGACTTCTGGGATTTTGAAACAGGAGGCTGAGCCTGTATGATCTAATATGCTCTAACTCGGTTTCTAACTAGTAATCCAGTTGACCATGTAACATGGTACGAGTAATAACTCATAAATAAAAATGAGCTAAGCGAAGGTGGCAAAACTTCTTGGTATTAAAGATCCGTCAAACTATAAATATATGCAGTTGTGGTTTTATGTGATGCAGTTTTTTCTCCCTTGACTTTTGATAAGTGCATAGGTCATCTCAATGTCAAGGGAGTAGATTTTTATCCAAGCCCCGTTGACATATTTTAAGAGATTTCTGGGTATTTTTGATGAATGCAACTTGTGGCGTAGGCAATCGTATCCGTCCCAAGGATTTGTATTTATGAGGAGGAGGTTCCCCCAGTCGGGTACAACTTTGTTCGAGTATTCGAGTTATTCAATTTTTTTTAAAGATTATATAAATATATTAAAACAAAAAGTGGAGCTCTTTCCCATTGCTCAGGTTGTCTGTTGGACTCTCTAGTTTTATTGTTTTCAAACCATTTTGTTGTTCCACAAAGTTCAAAAGCATTTAGAGGCTCTCAGTCTGAGACAACAAGGACGCACATCCGTTTTCCCATTGCTCAATCAAGAGGGAGAAGAGGGTTTGCAAAATCTTGACCTTTCTTTACTCGTTGTCCCTTGTGGTTTTGGTTTTGGTGGATTTGAGAGGATTTTATAATAATATTTAGTTGGATGAATCAGATAAGAATCTTTATTTAAATTTCTTGTTGAAATGGTGTGATTTTTGTTGTACTTCTATAACCAATTCTTTTATAGCTGAAATAAAAAAGATTGAAACTTATCTAAGCCAATCTCAAGCTAATCTTTCGTGCCAAAGATCCCAAGGTCATAAATCCAAGCTCCTTTAAAAGCTAAAAAAATGTATTTTAAAAAGTAAGTCTAGAATAAAAATTTAACATCCCTTGGTAATTGAAAATAGTTGAGAGAGCACTCCAGAAGCTATAAAGAACCCAGTTGGACAAGTCTTTTAATCGATGGGCCACGTGGAGCGGGTATTTAGTTCTTTAAGAGGCCTGAGTAATTTAATTACTTATGGATTGGTAAATAGTGTAGTAGTTGGGGTTAATAAAATAAAATTGAGAGCGAGGAATGAAAAGACTTGTCTCTCTGAGCAAAGATATTATAGCAAAGAATTTATCTCTCAATGAAACGTGAGAGGGAATATCCTGAATCGTGTGACTCGGTAACCGGAGTGTCCCACAGCGTCTCTTGTCCTCGACTAATAAAAATAATAATAATATTGTCATTGTCGTCTATGGTAATGGCATGTCTCCTGGGGATTTTATTAGCAACGATATTCAGAGACGTTTTGGCAGGGTAGAATGTGAGGATTTGAATTACTACGTGCACATAACAAAACATTTGGAGGGATGCTATCAGTTATCGAGTATTGGAGCTAGAGCTTATAGTTTCCACGAGACAGCTCTCTCTCAGTTGGAATGAAATTATTTCAGTTTTCGGTTATCCTCTTAAAGCCGGGATAGAGTCTTTGGAGTGGGTTTTATAGTGACTGTAACCTGTGACTAGAGAATTTGGTTTATCAGAAGGTTTTGGAGTATCTCATGACTGGGGCTGGATACGAAGATTTCAACTAATTTAGCCAAGAAGAAAAAGATTTATTAGCAAGATTAGGAGGAAGAAGATCAAATATATTTTATGTGTGTTTTTTGGGACAATGGGGAGGTAGATTATCAATGACCATAAGTTCATCGTAATACTGGAGAGATAGTGACGCACGTATAACTTGACCTCTTTTGTAGTTTAAAGCTGAGTGTGAAAAAAATTCAGGCTGACTTGTTGGATTTCAAATTTTGGAAATCCATGGTGGGTGAAAATTAAAAACCGGAAAATAAAATCCCTTACCACAATTGAGGAAGCAGAAATTTCGAAAATCCTGATTTACATTTTTCATATAATATTCGGAAGCTTGTGCGAATGTTTGTCAATGTCACTAGTTATTCACCGAAAAAGTCCAGAATAGTTAAGTTGTGCCCTATGTCGATGAGTTGGGCATGTGGTGGAGCTTAACCATTAATCCTCGTCTGTAGTATAAATTTTGAATTTAAAATACTTCATGCGTCGGCTTTTTGAATAGCTTGGAGTAGCAGTTGGACTATAAAGGTCGAGGTTTGGATTTGCATTTAGATTGTGACACTTGAAGAGATTCCTCTGATTTATGTGACAAGGGATATGATGAGCTATTTAAGCTCCCAGAATCTTCTCTCTCACAAGTCAGAGTGTCTCTGAATATTTTTTTTATTATTTCAAAGATAGGCATTTAAAAACTCTTCCTCCTTGTACTCTACACGAGTATAGAGAGCGTACAATTACACTTAAGGAATCCTCTTGATACTTGATGGTTAGTGGTGGAAATTTTAGTGAGTTAAAAAAAACTAAGCTTACTTGATAGAGTTGATATTTATTAGAGCTGTATGTATGATGATAATATGTGTTTGAGTCAAGTGTCTGGTTTGTGACTGCTACTGGTTCGTCAGTCTTTGTAACTTAAGTTTGTGGAGAATGCACTTTGGGAGAAATAAATGGAGATTGAGAGGGTAAAAAAATACGGGAAGTTTACTAGTTCTAAAGCATGGGGAAAAAACTATGAAAAATATTGCCGATATTACTTAGAGGGTAAAAAGGGAAGTGACATTGACCAGAAGGGTTGGCTAGTGGCTCTCCTTCTATTTCATCGTATCTTGTCCATTTAAGTTAATGGAAGTTGAGTTTTATTACAGTTTGACACTAACTTTGACTTTTGAGTTTAAAAAAAAAGTTTCTGAAAAAACTATTTCCAAGAATGTCGAGATTTTTTAAAAAGACTTATATTATGCGAACCCGTATGTATTCTGTAGTTAATAGAGAGGTTGTGCTACATTGATTTCTGGCTTCTGATTTTGTGACAATACTCTTAACATTGCTACGCTGACAATCAGATGCCAAAGATCACTGTAGCACAACCTCCCTAATACTCAGAGATAGAAAAGGACAAACTAGGTGGACTTATCAAGAAATGCTCCTGTACTGTAAATAAATATTATCTAAAGAATAAAAAATATTTACAGACCCATAAGAACAAATGGCACTTAGGACACCCCGGGTTCCTCGCTCATGGCAAACTAATTTTATTTACTGTTTATTATTATTATTATTATTTCATACCGGCTTGCATGTCTTTAGCTTATTTTTTTTTTTATTCGCAATGTTCCAATCCAATAGAATTGGGTTTTGAATCTTGTCTTGATTTTTTTCTCCCAAGATATCATTGGATTGAACATACCATGACCACCACCTCCGACTGAGAGGGAAAGGACTTTTAAAGGGCTTTTTAAACGCGTCTGCATGTTCTCTAGGTTTTGGATGATAAGACGTAGAGCCCTGTTTGAGAGAGATTTAGTTCTATAGGGAAGTAGTAGTGGGTATGAAAATCTATTTATTATATAACAGCCTCAGTACTAACTACCCTTGTACCGTGGGCACTTTTAACACATTTGCTTTGGCACATGCTGTGATTCAGGATGTTGGATTTGCATTAAAAATTTAAATACTTGGCTAACCGAGCTTTTGGAGAGAGATCCTTCCTTCATAGAATGGAGAAGAAGCTCTTTTTATATTTTCAAACAGCTCTGAGCTATTTCATTTTATATCTACTAGCCTCTCCGACAAGGGAAGACAAGTCCGAGGTGTTTAGTATGTAGTTGTGGATGTCGTTGTACAAGTTCCTTTGAGCTAGTCCACCCTGGGTCTCCTAGTCTTGAAAAGTCATAAGCTCAACTGAGAAAAAAGGGTTGAGAATTTGAATGGTAAAATTCTAAATAACTCCTCCATGGATTCAACCAGTTTATGTCCCGAGCTATAAAAAATATGTGGAAGGGATTAGATTGAGATCCACTACGGGTTTTGTATTATTAACAGTATAAAAAAATCCAAGTAAACATTGGCAAGGGTTCCAGCTCTCATTGTTGGCCTAATAATGAGTAGGAGGGGGGTATTTTTATTTTTTATCACATGTGAAAGGAAGTGGGGCTCGGGAAGTGTTAATCGTTTCCATAAATTGGCTAATCTGTTTAATTAAGTTTGATTAATTGCTGGTAATTATAATTAATTTTTTTATTACAGGTATTGCTAAGAGTGTGACTGTCTACTGACTGGGGGTTTCAAGAGCTTGGATATCGGATTGTGAGGAGCCCTGGAGGGTCTTACTCGAATTATGGATCTGGTAAGTAAAGCTGAATTTGAAATGCTCTTGCATAAAATTATCACCAGAAATACCAGAATAGTATTTGTATAGTGCATTTGAGACTAGTACTAGTAGTTGGTATCACCAAGGGTGGAGTTATATGGAGGGCGTTTTTGTGCGAAAAAAATTGGCATGAACATTGAGTTGGATAATGAACAGGTTTTTCAGTCTGTGATCCATTGGATGGGTTAGATTTAGTGTCAACGATTCTGAACTGGATCTTCTCTTCGAGAATCGAAAGAGAGTCTTTCCAGCTGCACAAATCTGTCCATACTATCTGGAATGGAGACCGACTCTGGCTTTCCGTGTATCATGTCACCAGCTAATGCTCGAGAGTCCTGTGTAATGCGTCTATAGAAACTCTTAGGAGATGAAGAAGAAGGGTTATGGTCCAAATTTATATTTACACGTCGTTCTCTGTGTATGTTGTACGGTGTCAGCTCAGCGTTCCAAAAATTCCATCTCTCTCTGATGTATAAACTGTCTCAAGTCTCCAACCCCCCCCCCCCCCATGGGCTGCTATATGAGAGCTGAGAAAGCGGTTGTTATTTTTATGACGAATGAGTTGGATGCATTTGGACAAGCTGAGGATGTCGGATGTGTACTTATCTGTGTGTATGGTCCTCTCTGTAGAGTGTGGGCTCTCTGTGTAGTTTGGCCTGGTAGAGTCAAGCACTTTAGACGGGAGGGACATTTACCAGAACATTTTACAATGTAAGCAGAAAGGACGAGAGAGATCTATTTCGGCGACATATGTCATCTGTATTGGATTGCTTTGGTGGGGAGATGTGGAAGGTTCAGTAGGTTGTAGTTGTAGGTGGTGGTGGGGAATCTGACTTTTATGTTTATAGTTTTACAAGGAAGGGGAAAAAACAGAAAGTCAACCCTGAGTTACTAGTAGCGTACCTACCGCAGGTTTCCATTTGGGATGATGGCCTGGATTGTTTTCAAAAGTAATGGGACCAAATTGACAATGTTGACACAGTTTGTCTCTCGTCAGAAAAAAGTTGGGCTGCTTTGACAAGTGGAGAGATTTTTTTTAGCTTTGAAATTTTTTAAAAGTGGTTTTAAAAGTGACTCTGATTTTGTTTTTGTAATTATTTTTAGCGTGTCATATTATTTACAAAGCTATTTAAATTTTAAATAAGTAGCGTCTCTCTGTCTGATGTTCCCCTCGTCAAGCGTAGAATTTAAAAGACCTTTGAGCTGTTGCTTAATAAATTGTGCTTGGGGATATTCCATGAAAAATGACTAGTGTCATCAGTATCATCCAGTCTCTTCTCTGTCTAGGAAAGTCTAAGGGAAAACTTGATACTCAGAAATGGACGATGAAACGTTGTAGACAGATTCACTTAAGATTCAAGAGGGAATAAGAAGACGTCAAGTCTAGTTCTTGAAAAGTGGCTCGTACCACTCGTGGTCGTCGTAGTAGTAGTTCCTAGTGGTTTTCTGTCCTCAGAAATTTGCATATAAAATAGTCGATAGATCGAGACAGGCAGACTGGGAACATTTTCCTCTCGATTTTTATTATTGACTCTTTGGAACTGATACGCAAATCCGTCCTTGTCATCATGTTATGATGAGGGGGGTTTTTATTTTAAAATTGGTGAGGTTGGGTGATTAAAATTATTCTCAAAATTGCTATTGTCAGCTCGGGTTTTTCCCTCCCTCTTTGAAATATCATGTAAGTATGAGTGGATCTATTTGTCCGTTAATAAGAGCTTTTTAGAAGGTGAATTGAATTGGCTGTCTTGATGAGTAAAAAAAAATGATGGAGAATAAAGTTGATAAGTCTTTGTGTTGGTTGTCATGTCCTCTGCTGTCATGTCGTGACGTCGTGACGATAAGGCCATTCCATTTTTTCCTCAATTTGGCATAAACTTCTCCCCGCCCCTGTTCTATTTTTTTTCTTAACTTCCAAGTAGTAACTCTCGTTAATATAAAAAGAAGTTTATCTTAATAGTGGAATCCTTTAGTGTAGAAACCACTCAAGTCGGTTGGGAATGTTGGGTTTTGCAAAACTAAAGAGAAAAAAAATTTGTGAATCATCATAAAGGGTCACCTTAGGCTAATTCATTAATTCCCAACACCTTCCCTCTCTGTCTTTCGTGACTCTAATGTAATAACACTATAAGGTAATGTCATTTAGGGGGGAGGGCAGTGGGGGCACTAATTTAAGTATGAAGTTTTGGAGTTTTTTTATTGTATAATTTAGTTTTGTGGTGTGGTGCTCGTATTATGTATGAGAATATCGTCACTCGATGTCCATCCTAATGTCCATAAGTGGCCCTTCCCCCCCCCCTTTTTTTTAGTTCCCACGTCCATCACACACACATCTTCGTGAACTTATGAAGGGGAGTATTTTTTATTTATTTAAATAGTTCTCGAACTAAAAGTGAATTTATTTCCCCATATTTCGTGGGGAAAATTATATGCGTCCCTCATGTCTTATTATCCCCACCGTATCCGTCCCCTCGTCTCTTGGTGGTGGCGATATTTTCTTGACGAGCTTTTCTCACCATTTTGTGATTTGATTTGAGCTTTTGAGCTTGTCATGTCACACGTTAACTTTTATTATCACATTGTGTGCCATTGAACTACCCTCTCGGGATCTTATAGGCTTGAGCAGAGTAGGATTTGTAGAGTCTAGATTCTAGATGGGAATATCATTATGGGTGATGGCCGTGGAAACGATGTTACAAGTCTTTATGGGCTTTGACTGGATTGTATTGTATGGGAGGAGGATACGGCCCTGTGAAAATAATAATCGGACTGGAGACGATTGTGAAACAAGTTTATCATCTAATTTCATCCTCATGGTCATCACCATTATTATATTATTATCATCAAAGAGTTGGGACGAGTATGGAGATACTCTCTGGCTTCAATCATTTTTATTTCCCTCTTATTATCCCAGGACTTTTTTTTACATATATTTTACTATCTTCGTCATCCTCTTTCTTGGTATGGCTTTCAAAGGGTTTCGTCGAGTCAAGGAAATTATTTTCTAGCCCTATGGGGCCAGTTTATACATATTGGACTGTGAGGTCAAAGCTGGAAAGTACTTTTGAATATAAGGGAGATTGTATTTTGGTCTATTATGGTTTGGGGTCAGTTTGTATATTGGACTGTGAGGTCAAAGCTGGAAAGTAGATTGGGATGCATACTCTATAATTCCCTTCAAATGTCTGTCTGTTTGTTTGCTTCCATACTAGACTATTACTGCTTTGCCGATTTTAAATCTCAATAGCTCTGATATGTCTTGTCTCAAGTTAGTACTTTCATAAAGTAATTGTCATGCGTACTGAATGTCAAGAGATTGAGGGAGCT
>JAQFYM010005437.1:0-13302 GCA_034694785.1 Agrenia bidenticulata
CCCTAGCCCCATATCCCCATGTGCCCCTGTCCACCTAGCCGCTTACCCGTCGTAGTGCCCCCTAGCCCCACTTCTCTGCCTTCCCTTGCCACTATTGATATACGTTGAAATTTACAAAAATGTTATATTTTCTTATTTTTATATCAAGTTTGAACTTTTTCTGAACAGCAGATTTTACAAAATCTATACTTTAAAGAATTGTATATTTAAGTTTATTAAATTTTGAAAGATATACAAAAAAGAAGCAATTTTGCAGTGCGAGGCTATATTTTAAAATGTCTTTTTATTAAACCACTTATTTTACAAAACACATATCATCTTTTTATGTTATTTTTTAAAATGTTCGATATGTATTAAAATTTGTACTGCTTATAAATGCAACTAAAGAGTTTCAGGATATAAGTTTTGTTTAAGTTTTTATGCGACATAAAGACTAAGGACTATCAATTTTGCATTCAACGTATTTGCAAAAAATAAAACGTATTATTTTACTAGCAACGAAACCTGATGACTTAAAAAACGAAAAAGGTAAAAGTTTAAAATATTAACATGGTTCGTTTTACAAGAAAAATTATATTATGCGTGTCTTCATCTTTACAAAACAAAAAAAATATAAAAAATGCAACTGCCTGTATAAAAAACTGTATAAATATATATTAAAAAAAAAAACTTAAAAGTAAAAAAATTAAAAGGCGCTGGTTTAAAATAGAAAATGTGCGCAATGGTAGTGCAAAAAATTTGGAATAAGGTTTAATGACTTGTAAAATGTTTTCTAATCAAAAAAAAAATATTTTTTATAATATGCAATTTTAAACAACATACAATTGAAAAAAACAGGTAAACGAAGTATTTAAAAAAATCCAACTAACAAAAGTTAGGCTAAAAAAAATATTACCGAAAATTGCAAAAAAAAAAAAATGATTTTGTTTGCCTGTAGTTTAAAACTATAGAAAAAATATTAAAAAAGAGACTATTTCTAATACAACTTACAAAAAATGATAAGAAGTAATGAATAAATTTTGCATTCTTCCCGTAATTTTATGCAGCTTTTCTTTATAAATTTTTTAAACTTAAACGCTCAGTGTAACTTAAATCTGGTTTTTTTTATATTATAATCTGGTTCCTGAAAAATTTTTTAATATACAGAATTTCAATATATCACAACAAGCAATACAAAAAGTGACTTTTTAAATTGCTCGGACCTAGTTTAGCAAACAAATTCATAAAGTAGATTTCGTAAAAAGTGTAATTTAGGTGTAGTTTCGTTTTTTTCAACCTATAAAAACCCGCAATGATATTGTACATGCATTCCCCATTAGAAGTTATAGTTGAAAAATGTTTCATAAAGCTTATTGTATATTTATTGTGTTTTTTTTACTTACTAATACAATTTTTTAAACAACTTTTACCTATGTAATAAAAGAAAAGACTTCTTATGCCGCGAAAAAAGCAAAATGCAAAAAATCTACACGCGCGTATATATTTGGTATAGTTTTGCAACTGCATATATTTAAATATAAAAACAATTTATATTAGAAACAGTTGTAAAACATAAATTCTTTGTCTCAGATTATGTTTTTTACACTTTTGTTATGCCCAACGACTTAAAATTGCAACAAGAACCTTGTAATTAAATTTTTAACATAATATAAATCTATTAGACGTAGATTTTTTTTTTATTTAACGCTCATATATTTGACTCCTGCTGCTATAGATTTTTTTGAATATGGTATAAACGCAGACTATTACGTTTAAAAACTTGTGAAAAGCAAACAAAATATGTTATATAATTGCAAAAAAACTTTTCTTATATTTTTTTGTATATACCGGATTTTAATGTAGTATTTTTTTGTACAGCTTTTTGCTTATTATTGTTTTTTTTTACCTTGTAATTGCATTTCTACTACGTCTTTTTTAAAAGCCATATTTCTGTTTTTTCCTTGTATATTATACATTATCAACCGCTCCTTTATATTTCTGAGCGAAAAATAGTTTAAAAGCTAGTGTGTTTGTAACTTTTAATAAAACCTTAAGATGGGAAAAAATATCAATTAACCAAAATCTTATATAGCTTTTTAGTGAAATATGACAAACGTCATTTAATAATTTTCGTATAGCATTTTACTTGCGAAAAATGTAAGTACCGGTACAAAAAACCAGACACTTGCAAATTTGTGTATGTTGATGTATAATATACAATGAAACCACTCAAAAAAGGCCAATATTCTAAAAAAAAACCTTGTTTCAAACTAGAATGTTGTAAAACGACTAATGCTTAAAGGATTTTTTGTTTGAATTGCATTCCGATTAAAAGAACAGTCTGACATTGAATACTTATGCAAAAACTATCATGTATACACTACACAATAAATACAGCGTGATCAAATTCGAAAAATCTGCACACTGCAGTAATTCCAAAGTAAAATAAATTTTTTGTAAATCAAATATGTTTTATTTCGTCAAGTATATGTTGCTGTGCAAATTATTGTTGTCATTGCACCGCCTCGCACCACAGCGCATCCGCTGCAAGGTTTGTAAGTGCGTAAAAAAACACTTTATTGCTTAAAAAAACACTTTTAAGTTTTGTTTACATTATAGATATGATACGAATAATGCACAAAAAAAAAAATTGCTTCTTTATATTCTCGCATTACGCATCTTCTTGAAAACCTGCGTGTTTTATGCAACGTGCGTTTTAATAATACAAAACCTTACAAATATAAGTTCGAACAAGCAAAATAAAATAAAGGTGTAGCCGCGTTTAGAGAAAAAATTTCTGCAGACGCAAAACAAACGTTATAAATATAGATTTTTACATATACATATATAGTATAAAAACAAAATATAAAAGAAAAATTTTTAAAAAACGAAACTGCTAAGTAAGTTTATCATTTTGATATTTTAGATACAAGATGGTATTTGAACAATTCTCAATAGTAAAAAGGTTTGGTTTTTATTTAGCTTTAAAAAGTTTTTTTTTATTATGAATTTTGCAAAAAAAAATTCGTGTACACCTGTTAATGTTTCAAAAATTGCAAATTGTTTAGATGTTTGCATTTATCTGCAGCTTGCTGTCTTCTATGTGTTTTACTGTTTTATTTTACGATTTCTGCTTTGTTTTACGCGTGCCTAATCAAATTACCATTTTTGTTTTACATCTGCAGGCTTATTATAAAGCATTTATTGTAAAATATTTTTTAAAAAAATAATAACGTAAAAAGACCTTTAAACAGATACATATACAAGAAAAAAATCGTGTTTCTTAAATTTAAAAAATTGTCTGTACAATTGGAATTTACAAGAAGCTGGATCAGCGTCCAGCCACAAGACTTCTGCTTACGTCGACCATATAAAAGCTTTTTAAAATAAACCTTATTATAAAGTTTATAGTTTTTTTTTTAAAATTTAATTACTTTCCACTAAACGTATTTAGAATCAGCAACACAGTCCTGTCTCCGAGATAGCTGTTGATCTTCCGATTATTGCTGTTGGAGATATGCAGATATGCTTGTGACCCAGTTCCGTGATTATTACTGATTGCACGCATGTACACGCTTTCACTTGCCTTCAGAGTCGGCTACGGCGGTTGGCGTCTCGGAATTTCAACTTAAAATACAAAGTGGTAGAAAGTCACACCCTCTGAGCATTTTAAGCGGTGTTTATGCATAGATGTTTAGTACGGAGCTGTATTACAACAAACTGCAACATAACAAAAAACATTTTTGTCTTTGCTGAAGCATTAACCCCAACACCAAAAGTTCTACAAAACGTATATACGGGTTTTTACAATCTAAACAGTTACTAAAAGTCTTTGATAGCTATTAAATTAAATAAAAAGCGTCTACGGATCATTAAACAAAAAAACATGACAAAGGTGTACGCAAGTTGTCTGACGGTAACTGCGCTAATAATCAAAATTACAATGTGTAATTTTTTGTTAACAGCTACTACGAACATACACAATGCTTTTGTAATTTGCTGATAAACAGCGTTTTCTGCGTATCAAAAAAAATCTTCTTTTATAATGTTATTTGTTATACACTCTTTAAATTTAGAAGTCGTTAAAAGAACTCAACATAATATATATTTTCAGCAAAAAGGTCTGCAAATAAAACGAAGATAATTATGTGCTTAAAAACATAATTCTATGCTGTGACAAAGAGCTATTTTTACACAGAGAACAAATTATCATGTTAAACAGAAAATTCAAAGTATTTATGTCTTTAAAAAGATTTATTAAAACATTCATCGCAGTGTATAATTATGCAGAGCAGATTTAAAACTATACAAAATACCATTTTTTTGTAAACTCTAGTACAAGAAATAATAGTTATTTATGCAGGGTCTCTTGGTATTCATGTGCAAAAAATTTTATGCTGTTTTTTTATCTATGACAAAAAAATTGCTGTGCTCGCACCGATGCAAAGTTTTTTGCGCAGCCGCAATGCACTTAAAGTTTTTAGTTTGTGTTAAAGTTTTCTTAGCGAACTAAAACCTCTGGTGGAAATACTGTATTTCGGACTAAAATCATTTTTTTATTTTTTGGAGCAATAGTTGTAATAACGTTTTTTTGTAAATTAATTTCCATTCATACATATATTTGTAATGTTTTTTGTTTCTTTTTTGTAAAAAAAAAAATTTACACAACATATAAGTAAAGAACCATTAACTAAGAGATCGTAGCTGTAAAAGATGTTAACCTTATCATGAAAAATTAACAACGAGTTCATTTAGTAAAAGACCATATTTACTGCAATTTACATATTTTCTTTTTGCTTGTTTACAAAAACTTTTTAGAAATAAAAAGAATTATAACTTGAGGGTTTTGGTTTGTTTAAAAAACATTTTATCTGTGCTAAAAAGATTTTAATTTGTTTAAAACATTACTACGTTGCTGTTTTTATACGTGATAACCGCTTTTGAAATAATTATTGTGGCACGCCCAGCGAGCCCCCGCGCCCAGCCCACTTTCATGAAAATAATAGGGTTTTAGCGAAAAACCAATATATGTCAAAAAAAAATACACATACAAAAAGTTCGTCAAAAAAATTTGTTTATTTCGAAAAATCGTTATTTTTTAGTTTTTATATTTTTCAAAAAATATTAAAAAAGAAAAAAAAAATCCTATTTTATATGCTTTTTGTAGATTAAACTCCTAGAAAAAAAAATTGCATTTTAGAGTTGTTGTCGTTTTATTTTATGATTTTATTAGGCCCCAGAAGGTGGGTTGGGCGCGGGGGGCTCGCTGGGCGCGATACATTATTACCAAAAAACTACGAATTCTAAATATTATTATTGTTCAATAATGTATGAAATATGTTATATATACAACAAAAAAATTAAAAATATGCTTTTTTAGTTTTTAAGTAAAACTTGTATATTAAACAGATGCCTATTAAGACAATAACCTTAATATGTATAAACTGCGTAAAAACTGATACAAAAATTACTTTAATGGCAAAAAAAGTAACAGTGTAATAGATAAATCAGTTGCAAAAATATTCTAGTTTAACCTCCTAAGGCCAAAAAGTCTAAAACGTTACAGTTTATTTTCTTTTTTGCAATATATTGATATATTGATATATTGCACATTTACTTTGTTTTATATGTTCAAAATTGTCGTATTGGTTTTTTTATCAATTGCGATTATTTAAAGTACTTGAAATACAATACTGATACTTTTCACTACTGTCTTCTCTCGTAAATTTTGTATATCCGTTACTTCGAAATTATAGATTTTTTATTCAAAAAAGGAGAACTTTCAACTTGGATTTGCATATAACGTATATTCGAATATAACTATGTGATAAAAATTATAAAGAAAAAATTATATTTTACGGAGACTCACTTGAAAATGTTTTTTTTTTCTGCTTTTTTTCGTTCAGAATAAGAAAAACCCGTAAAAGTGTTTTGTAAATCTATAATATATCAGTATCTTGGTTTTTATGCATATAATACCAAAGCAAATTGGTGTTAAATATTATATACTATTTTTTTCAGTATGTTTATATAAAATATACCTTCCTTACATATCTTTTTTCTTTTGCAAAAAAAAAATAAATAAATTACTACTTTGGAGCAAATCCAAATTTATATTATAAGAAAAACAATTTTTTTGCAAAATAACATACCCCACGTTATATTATGAAAAACATAAAAAACGTTTTTCTTAAAAGGCACTACTGTTTGTAATTTGAGCGGCTAGAAGGTAGTCTTTGATCATTTTTATAAGTGCCAGGGAAAGATATTAGCTTAAAAGAGTTTTACTCGAACATTTAAAACTCCTAATAAAAAGTTTCATTTTTAAAACACCCAAAACGACAAAGCCGGTTTGCATATGGCATTTTTCTGTATACTATTGTAAACACATATTTAATATAATTGTTAACATATAGATACGTATAGTACAAAAAAGGTTTAAATAAAAAAGTGGACACCATTTTACAGTTAATTCATATTTGACGTCAGCCTGTACATAGATGGATACAAACTGTCACTAATTCGCAAAAATCAGCTTGTTATACTTTAATTTTGTATCTGATATACTAAAGAAAACATAGAAAGTTAAGCTTGAGGCCAAGACAAAGGCATACATGCAAAAAAAAAGTAACGCTGTAAATTATTATTACAAAAATATATAAATGCATTTTTTGGGTGATTTCCTGTTTTTTGGTTTACACAACGTATTATATTTGTTGTTTTTTTGTCAAAAAAGTAGTTACATCTGGTATTTGCAGCAAAGAAACAGTTTATTTTGTAGTTCATCCTTCTATGCCGTCTTAGTTTATTAACCGATTTTCTGCTTTCTTGCAAGTATGTTGTGTTGACATGACGTATAAAAATTCATATGGATCAGCTATTCCTTTTGATTGCTTCTACTAGCGCTCAAAACAATTTTTTTTTTATACCACGCAATTCGTTTTTTTACGTCTTATACTTAAATTTCAGTAAATATATCAAGTCGGGTTTACTTTTCGTATTTTGATTTCGTTAAAATTTGAACCCCTACGTTGTTATTTTTTTTATTTATCGTGGTTTTATACATGTGTGTAGTATAGTATTTCAATTACTTTTTCTTTATGTTTTTGCTTATCACAATTTGCCTTTTGTATCTGTACACCTTCTTGGCTTCTAACATCTTTAGTTGTGCAAGAACAAAAAATGTTGTGCTTGATTAAATAGCTCTCTCAGAAAACAAATTCTTAATCTGTAGTATTTTTTTTAATACCATCAATCAGTACGATTTGTCATTGGCTTGACTTGTTCTGTCACGTTCTTAGCCAATAACGACTAAGGAATCAATACGTTTTGGCATACAAGACAAACATCTAAAGTATAAGTGGCTTTCTGGTATATTTTTTGTACACGTAGACAGCAAAGGATCTACTATGGTTTTTTTTTGTAACCCATAATATTCGCCGATATTTAGGTACATGGAGTTTTTTATTTTGTTTTCATGTTACTGCTTATTAGTTTTCATAAACTTCTTCATAGAAGTCGTTGTTTTCAAAGGTCTGTATGCGTGAAATCTCTTTTTTCTATGACCTGCTAACAATTTATACCCTTTTCTTTTGCTTGTTTATGTCAATGTCTTTAGTTTTATACGCGAAAACTACATACTCATGACTTAGAACGTCTCAATATTTGCATACTTTTAAGCAGATGTTGCGGTTGCTAAAAAGCATTTTTTACTATATCAATGCTGCTTTTGTATTTTTTTTTTTGTATATGCGATAGCCGTAAAAGCAGATATATTGTCTTTACGCTCAGAATTATGTCTGGTCACATGTTTTATCGCTTTATTCCTTATTGGTATCATCAACCGCATACCTATATTGCAAATCTGTAGGTATTTGCCAATTTGATACAGAAGCGTCTAACCGCATTATAATTAAAGGATGCGTGTGTCATATTAGAAAAAGAAACTACAAGCTTTTACTTATAATAGTTGTATGCATTTAACAAGCAATTTAAGTATTATTTAAATAAAGCATTTGTTATTTTCCCAAATATTCTTTATTATTTGTCTTGTTTATCTTTTGTGATTTCTTGTCTTTAAGCAGTCACATTCTGCATTTTTTATACAGTTAACAATAGCTTGCTTACTTATCCATGGTAAAAAATGCGTTCTTAACAAGCAAAATACGTACTGTATATATTTTTTATATTTATTTACGTTTTATACAACCAATATCATTTATCAATTACGTGGAACAACAATGAAAATAATTTTAAAGCTTTATAATCTGTTGACATAAAAAATCTCAAAATTAAATTCTTGTATTGCTAGTATTCTGGGATAAAATCCACAAGGGTTTAGAGGGGGAAGAGGGGGGGGGGAAGCCGAGATGGGTCTTTTGCAACCCTAACTTTTTACCTTCCTCCCCAAATGCCGCTTTCCAAATTGTTTATAAAAGTACAGGGGGACGGGTTCGGGGCTTTAAAATACCAAATTTTAATTTCATTTACATTTTTTTTAAACGCTCATGTGTCTTTACAAAAAATATATTAGTTTTAAGTAAATACTAAAACTTGAACGGTGCAGTCAAAAACTCATAAAACTAACAGAACCTGTAAGATCTTTCAAAAGCATTTTTAAGTAAACAACTTATTACTGAGTTGTGCAAAAACGTAAAAGTATGTTACTGACACTATGTATACGAAGACTAAGATCAAAATAGGGCAGTGTTTTCTCTTTGCCATGCGCCATTGAGCGCGTGCCTGTTACACACAAGCTTTTTGTAGTCTTTATACGTTGTATTGTAGTTTGGACCTGGCTCACGTAGCAACAAACTTGTCACATCAAAACAAGCATTATGTTCTCGATGCCAAAAAGTTGGCAGAAAACATGCTTGTAAATACAAAAAAAAAACTTCAAGAGAAACTCGCCTATAAAAATGCGTAAAAATTGCGCACGGGTAACGGTTTGTGATAAGCTTATGGTTTAATATCGACTTGTTCATAACACGTAAGCAATAAAAGATTTATTGGCTTAAATACAAAATAAAACCACATAAATCGATACACACTAACAAGATAGTTGGCTAGTAACAGTTTTGTTTACTCTGATACTTATTTTAGTTTGTTTACAACAAATGATTAATCGAAAATATAAAGTAGAAAAAGAAAATAGTAATATCAAAGAAAATATGCAATATATACTCAAATGCAATGCTTCATTTATTAATAGTGGTATACCGTTCATATTTTGGCATTTGCATATTTTTAAAGGTTAAACTACAATATCCAAAATATTATTAACATCGCATAAATGTGTTTCTTTAGACAAAAACAATATCAATCTGTATAAATAGAATTTATGCTTATAAAATGTTTTTTTTTACCCGGTTGTGAACAGTAAGATCTTATGTGTTTCCCGTTTCATTCTTCTTGCTTATTTTTAAATGATTTTTAACTCTTGGTATCTATAAATATTTCGCACCTTAAATTGTATTTGCTAGAAGGTTCATTCTTAAGATTTAAACATTGTTGCTAATTAGATTTGTGCTGCTATTGCCTTATTTTTTATTTGGTGCAGTGGCAAGTATGGGGTTAAGGGGTTATCGAAAATCAAAAAGTAATCGAAAAAAAATTATCAATCAAGTTATCGCTACGAAGTTATGATTACCTAGCCCTAGTAAAAATGCAAAGAAAAAGATAATTTACTAAATACAACAAAGAAAAAAAAAAGATATATGCAAATGCTCCAAATGTCACAATATGATTTGTGGTTTGATTTGAAAACGTTGCATTTGTATACGAAATAGGTTTGTGTCTCGGTGCATTAAATAAACAAGTAAAAGTACGACAAAACTTAGATCGGCACAATAGTAGGGCTTTTAAGAATTTATTTACATAGTACATATCGTGTCACCTATTTTAAAGGCAGTTGCAAACATAATGTCGGTAATTATAAGCTTGAAAAGTATTTAATTGCCGTTATTGTATGGCGCCAGGGGCAAGGGTTCCTAAGACGTGACAAAATAAAAAAAAGCGCAAACCGAGGGCAGGCGGCATATGCCCGACATTTTTTTCAGTCGCGTATAGTTGTAATGTTGGCAGGATGGATTTTCTGTGCCTTGGAAAAACTAGAGTTTAGTAACAGGGAGGATTTATACGTGGTAAGGGCGAAAATGCGGGCATGGGCTCTGGGGCTTTGGCTCAGAGGGCCCCCAAAAAAGTGTTGTGTGAAAAAAAATTTTTCATGCTAAAACAAAAAAAAAAAAGATATTTCATTGCAAGTTTTAAAATACAAGCTGATATTTCAATAAATTATTAATACTATGACAGTTAAAATTTGCTTTATATTCGTAACTTTGCGTGTATACAAACACAATAACATTTAAAATTTATTTACTAAGCATGCGCCATTTAACTGTGTCCTTTTCTTATTTTAGTAAGCCAAAAAGATTATTTTATTTAAATGAATAAAACAAAAAATAAATTAACAAACTTTACCAGGTAAATCTTTTTTTATAATCCACGCACCTTGCTGAAGATAACACTAGGTATTTGTATAAAACGCAGATAAAATAAATAATGTATGTATTTATATTGTTGATAAAAAAAAATGCATGTAGTAGTTTTTTTTATTCTAAATTAATGCAAATGGCTTTATTTTAGTTTCTGTATATAACAAATATATTGTAAACAGAAAATCAAAAAAGTGTAAGTTTAAACATTGCTTCTATGTTGCATTATTTTATTTCTAATCCTGCTAGGTTTTCATTAGATGAATAAATTATAAAAAACGGATTACGCTTTGTAAACGCTTCATAATGCATTTTAACGTAAATGGAGCACCCAGATTGCTGTCAAAAGCACATTTTCTAGTTTAAAAGCTTTGGTTATATTTTTTTTTTTTTGCAAAATAAAATAGTTTTCTACAACGAAGTGCACCATATTTGATTTAATCAACCATTGCTACCATATTTAGTATGGTTTTTTGCTTGTACAACAAAAATTAAAAAAAAAAAAGTTGAATTTTAGCACTTTTTTAAGATAGATAAAAAAGCTTTTTTTGCAAGAAATGATACTGAGGGCGTGCTTTTGGGTTGCGTATGCAGTTTCCAAGGCCGCGTGCACAGTTAAAATGTACATGTGCATTGAATGTGATATATAAATTTTTTTTGAACTGGAACAACCTTTTTTACGCGTATGCAAAATTTTGGGCAATTTTTCGAACTGCATCGATGCACTATAAAAAAGCTTTTTTATATGCAGAATTGTTGCATATGGAAAGAAAATATGCATATGTAAAACAGAAAACACGCCCTAAGTAACATCTTAACATTGCTAATATGACCCACCCTACAGCTTGTACACATTTTTTGCATAAAGATCTTGTATAAAAAGATATGCCGGCGTCTTCGTAATAATAAAAATTTTACAGTAAGTTAAAGACTTTAGATATAAGCTGTACAATACAAAAAAATCGAGGAGTTTGTGTCTATAAAAGCTTGCTTTTTAAAGTTTTGTGCACATGTGTAGTAGCGTTCAAAAAGTATACAATTTTATTTTTTTTGTTGTAATTTCGTCGTGCAATATGCGTTGATAGCTTGCTTTACTCATTTTAATAAGAGGCTGTTGCAAATAAATAAAATGATTATATTTTTTTTTTTTTTTAGTTGAGAACTTTTTTGCAACAGCTTATTATCTGTAATATTAGCATACATCATTTAGGCACTGAAGTACGAAAACAACTATATAACAAAAATTTAAATGATTTGCCCTATTTATAATGTAATTTCTGAATAAAAATTTTTTCAAGTGTAATGCAGACTCACTTCAACGCTTATCATGTATAGCCTTCTTTTTTTTGAATGTTTTTAATGTATAATTTACAATAAATAGTCAGTAAAAAAATATAAATTTTTTCTATTGATTCGATATTACTTTAACAGTTTAATGCAAGGCAGCAACAAAATATAAAAAAAAAACTAGATTAAAGTACTGCCTACTTTTAATTTTTTTAGAAAAATGAAGGGCCCCCGATTTTTTTTGCCCCCGGGCCCCTAAAAATGTAAATCCGTCCCTGTTAAGTGTGTAATTATGTATGTAGCTGCAGTACATTCTGTTTTTTATCCACGTGAAATGCAGCGTTAATTGTACAGTTACTTATTCTATCTTAATATATACAATGTCATCTTTTTGCACCGAATTTTGAAAAAGTATAGACCTTTTCTTAGATAAAATACATAGTTTTAGGTTAACTTTGCAGGTGTAGTTACCGCAAAAATTATGCATGTATTAGATAAGCGAGTCGCAATCTTCTTCATCCATACAAAACCAATAAGATCTGTTTATTTATAAATATATATACTTTATTAAGCGTTTTTTTTGTGTATTTAACACGACGAAAAGTAAAAAATGCAATCTGTTGTATTGCTGTTTCATATTATAGTAAAAAAGCACTACATATCGCCTATTTTGAACAGGTTTTTGTACTTGATGATAGTGAACTCTGCGGCGCTAAATCTATGCTCAAAATACATACAAATAGTACCCCTATGGCCGCAGATCAGTGCCCACGACTTTCTAATGAGAAAACGCTTTGAGCGTGTCTGGTTCGATCAAAAACAGTTTTTTGTATACAGCTTTGACTTAAAAACAGTTTTTAAAGTTTTGGGGCAAAGTTCCTGTTACATCGCAAATACAGTTATGACATGTTTTCAAAGTGAAAAAAACATTTTGCCAAAATTAGTATAAAACTGTTTTTTGCTAAAAACTGTATTCTGACCAAACCAGACTTGCCCTTAAAATTTTAGACTTACTTATACGTTTTTGCTGTTTTGATTCTCATATTTTATACAATAAAGCGGCACGGTTTTAACCGCATATAATCAAAAATGTTCTAAGCTACATATTACGCGTGTTAAAATATGTTGAAAAAATTCACACACATACCAATCTATGCATTTAACTTTTTGCAACTACTATGCGATCTTTTTACAGCAAAAAACTCTTTTAGGGAGATAAGAACATAAAATTTCTATCTATACAAGGAATGTGTTTTTAACAATACTTTAATCTTACTAAAACGTTTTTGACAAAAAAGCTGATATTTTTCATATGCAATAAAAGCGCGTAAATACGAAGGTTTTGCGGTTCAGTTTACACGAAAAAATTCATAAAAAGCTTTGAAATTGATATTTGAGTAAGAAAACATATACATAAACTTACAATAAATAATAAAAATCAGTGTTTTAATTTTCGAAAAATACTTTCTACCATTTGTTATATTTCTGGTTTTTTTTTTGGCCGACCCCGACCCCCCCCCTAGAAAAAAAAAGTTTCCGAGTT
>JAQFYM010005438.1:0-13301 GCA_034694785.1 Agrenia bidenticulata
TAAAAAATTTTCAAAAATTTTTTAGCAAAAATAAATTTTTTTTTTTTTTTGTCGTTACAGCTTGTTTATTTTTTTGTGCCCCATCCTAAAATTATTCCTGGCTACGCCACTGCTCCGAATAGTTTTTGGTTATTTTTAGAAAACATTTCTAATTTAAAGTTTGCCGGATATAAAACAGCGTTATTTTTTAGCAGCAAAGTACACATAGAGTAAAAATGTATTTTTTTTATTCAGCGTGTTTTTGTTCTCTAGCTTTGATTTATTTTAATAACCAAGAAATTAACAAACTTACTTGAAATGTAACGAAGCTTTTCATACAGCAACAACGCAGCTTATATCAAGATTCTGTCCTTTAATCACAAAAAAACCTGCTAAATATACACGGTTGCTAGTTTTACATCTTCATTAGCAAAGAAATACAAATGAATCAAAAAAATTTATGGAAATACAAAGATGATTTGTAATGCATTGAATCAAATGCTGAAATAAAAACCGGTTCACACGACAGCAAGTTTCGTACATATATCGTAATTCCAATCATAAATATTTGAATGAGAAGAAGAAAAAGAAAATATCAAATAATGGCAGAATTTCTGACTGAAAATAATACCCCGTATTCACCTACCCCTATAAAAATAACATCAAGACGTTATCTGTCAAAATAATGTACACTGATAAAAGGAGAAATTATAGAGATGTTATTGGCGTCATCACCACATAAAAATGCAATTGCAGACAATTAATACTTTGCTTATAGCATATGTTGTATACGTTGTATTAAGAAATAAGAATCAAATTGATCGGAGTCCAATGATAAATTGCATTGCTAGGTAAACTTGATAAATTGAAAAAAAAAAGTCGAACTTGATGATGAAAAGTAATTACGGATAAAGGATGCTCGATATGATGTTTTATAATAGGTAAAAGGTATAAGTAAACATTAAAAAAACAGAAAATAATCTGTGTTAATTAAGTTTACATAATTATTAAAAAATATAAACAAAATCAAAAAAATACACGTTTATTGCACATAAAGATATGTTACACCGTATTAAACTTTTAATAACAGCAACTAGAAATATAAATATTTGCATAAAAGGTACTTGTCCCATAGTATATTTCAATTTCAAAAACAATTGAAATTTTCTTTTTAATCTATCTGTAAGTCCTTTGACCTTGTTTCTCTCTCATCCCGACTGTATATGTCAATCTCTTTAGTAGAAAATCGCAAAATTTTCCATTGAAAATTTTTATTATGTTTTTCCATGAAAAAAAATAACCAAGGGAGCCTACATTGGTCATAAATATTGCTAATGGACAAAATATTTCTACCGGAATATCGATATTAAACATAAAAAAATTCTAATGTTTTTTTTTTCGACTGAATTTTTCACCTCTAAATTAAAGCTGTCAAATCGTAATGTAAATTAATCCAGACGCCCTTTTAATCTTTTGCAGATCTCTTAAATAGGTGTAGAAATTTCGGACTATAAGATTTGCAGTATTCTCAATGATGTGGTAACCTACTGGTACATGTTTTTCCAATCTAGATAGCAAAAAATGTTATATATTGGACGTCAGTATTACTTTCGCAATCTGGTCAAATGACATGTCGTTAAAATCCCGCATCAAACACGCAAATAGCGAAAAAAGGCATATCATGATCTTCGCCCACAAATTAAACAATGCGTATTTTGCGCGTATGTGAAAGAAAGCTTTTATAGTACAAAATAGGTGCCGGGTTCTTATTTTGCAGAATATATATATTTACGTGAAATTGTTTACTTTCTTTTATGATGGGCCGTGAATGCATATCTGTATGTAATTTTACATTGGAAACGTGCGGAAGTTACAAAAAAAATACTCAAGTCGTTGGCATGGCAAGCTTTGCCGCACATTCACGATACGTGTTTTTTATTTTGCCCTATTAAAAACAATATTGATTTCCAGTATAAATTCTTATTTTTAAACGCAAGGCGCTTTGGATATATGACAAATAGATTCCGTATACTAAAAGCGTGTGCAACAAACGTAAACCTACATTTTTTTTCTGCTTTTTGTGTTTAGTAAAAAAACGCCATTCCTTTAAGCTTTTATATGGTTTTGCTGTGTTAAATCCTAAATAAAGTAAAAAAAAAACATTAATATAAAAACCTATTTTTTTATTCCATTCTTTTTTACGTATTTAGATTTACACTAAATAAGGCTATATAATAATTAATTGTTTATTTTAGATTTTTTCTACCCTAGAGGAACCAAAAAAAGCAAAAGCCTTAAGTAATACTATTACACTATTCGGATATTATAGTTCATACTTTAAGTTAAACAAAAATACACGATTAGTATTAGCGGAGATAAAAATTTTTTATTGTATATTGTATTGTAAAAAAATAAAAATAAAAATAAAAATAAAAAACTGAGCCTAAAAATATTTTATTTTTAAAAGCGAGCGTATGCAAAATGTAAGGATAGGTTGTGTAGCAGCACCTGCGCTTTCTTGCCCTTCAAAAAAAATGGCGTTCTGATTATAAGCACAGGGCCCAGTTTAAAGATTAATTTTTCTAAAAAAAAGAGCCAGAGGCAATGCTTCAGCATATACTTATTACAAAATTTAGTTTTAAACACAAAATTTTCAGTTTGCCGTTACCCAAGCAAGATTGTAGTTATGTTTTACTTGGCTTTGACCCTAATTGCCAATACTTTTTATTGGTCGGATTTTTTTCGGGTTTACAAGTCACAATATATATAAATTTACAAAGAAAATTTTTTCAAATTCATATTTGTAATAATCAGTATAAAAAAAAGCTTTTTATTGATTACTATTTGTTTTATGCCTATAATCGCTAAATATATCTGTAACATTAGACAAAAAAAAACAATATAAACTGACAACTAAAAACAAAAATTGTACCTTTTTCCTTACTGCATGACACTTCATACGTTGCTAGGGTACAAATATGACATCCAAAATTAGTAATTATTGTACTATTAACTTTTATAAAACGGTTTTCTATACTATTTTAATGACCATTCGTTTGCTAGCTTTTGAACGTTTGGGATAAACTTATCCATGTTATGTTTTTATATTAAATTAGCATTTATGTACCGTATTTCTGTTCAATGCGTCATAACACAAATTTTCTATCTTTTATGTGATATTTTGGGATCTGTCAACACGTAAATTCATATGTAAAATACAAAGAATTTCTGATAAACTCCTTGTTTTTCATAAAACTTTTCAATAGGGTTTTTTTGTTTTGGTGCATAGAAAAGATATATGGATACGCTAGTCAATACTTATCGTGAGTACAGAATTCAGAACCTACATCTACAGTTTTTTTTAAATTTTAAATGGTAGATTTTTGTCTAATATCATCTGTAAGTGTATTTTTTTCTCGAAAAAAACGCAAAAAACTATGACAAGCAAACAAGAATCCGGAATTGAAAAGTTTTAAGATTTTTAGTTTGCGACTATGTGGCAAAGCTTGAAAAATTAATACACAAAAATATGGTACTTTTTAAAAATACAATTAGTTTTTTTAATTCTTATGGAAATCTGACCTCGTATATTTAGAAAAAAGTACAACACTTATTTTAATTTTGTTTGCGCGCAATTAAAACTACAACGTATTGTGTTTAAAATTTTTTTAAAAATTTTTTACATAATTTTATATTTTGAAAATACATGTTAAATAAAAATCAGTTGTTCTCGTGCTAAAAACGTAGATTTTAGTTTTTGGTGTTTGTTTTTAATTGTGTCATATTTATTTTACACAATGCTTTGTGATGCAGCTTATACAAAAAAAAATACTTACACAATACAATTTATTACTGTAAATGCATTTTTTATATGTAACTAAGCACTTTTGCACTGATCAAAGCTATCTTCTAGCAAACATGTTTTTTGATGATTTTTTTCTTCTGAAGAGTTACATTTTTTACTTCTAAGCTCCTACATATATTATAAAAATATTTTTTTAGATTATATCAATATACAGTTATGGTCGATTCAAAATAGATAATAAGCCTGTAGCATATTTAATTGCATATATAAATATGCATACGAAAAATCAATATTTCCTACTAGTGAAAAAAGCAGCTAATTTATGTAGTATACTAGAATAATGCTCTTCTCTGTCTATTTGCAGTTAAAAAACCATACATAGTGACATCACTCTAATTTCAAAGTTGCGTTAAAGCATATAAAAAAAGATCTAAGGATTGTTGTGCCTATTTACATCTTGATTATCCAGTATATCATCCAGGCTTTAAATCATAATCACTGAATTTGCGCTAGGGATCCTTAGTCGTTTCATAAAAATGACAAATTTTTTCTATGTTATGACAAAAGACTTTTTCAAAGGTTTATAAAGTTTACAACGTTGCCGTAATGCAAAAAACGTGCAGTCGGAACGCAATATTACTTTTTCATCCACAAAAAAACTACAATTTTTTATTGTAAACGTAATTTATGACTGTTTGTAACTAATTTTTGGACTACTTATATAAAATTTATATAAGTTTGGTCTATATCTGTGAGTTTACATTTAAAATTGCACGGATAAAAAAAGAGCAAAAAATTTTCCAGATCCCTGTTTTTTTCAAGTATGAACAACTTTTTCTATTACTTCTTTCTAGAATTCTATGACTCGAAAAAGTACCCAACGATATAGGTTGATTCTGTATGAATATACCAAAATCCTTTTTTGACAACCTTGTTTCATCTAGTGTATATACTATTCGTCAACCAAGCGGAATCTGCATTACCATTGCAATAATCCGTTTTTTCTTTGTATAAATGACTTAAAAAACTTGTGTATCTCGTTTGCAATACTTTTCTGGTGTACCGTGCCTTTTTACACGAACAAATAGAACACAAATAACGTACCTACGACGTTGCCAATTTTAGTTTTGGTTTTCATTGTTACTTTAATTCTCATATTGATTTATCTGATCATAGTTTTGACATATAAACTTGTTTTGTTTTGTTGCAAACAAAAACATCAACATCTTCATATTACGAAAAAGCTAGATTGTACTCTAGTACGACGAATTCCATATCTTGGAGTCTGCTGAATATATTACAAAGTGTTATTACTTGCCTGCTAAATTGTATATGTCCAACAAATGTCTTTATACAATAAACCTTAACAAGAAACTTACAATCCATACAAAATCTACACAAAAAGTTATGCTAAAAAATATAAAATGCGTTTCTAATTGTACCACCGCTTTTTGTGTTAGTTTTGGTGTAAAAAGAACTGTAGAAATCTATGACTGCGTACTACTTTAAACTATTATCACAATTTTTCTAGCCTCTTAAGCATTGTTTTGGGGTCCAAGTTAACGATGCTAATATTTTTTACTAAACAAGTCGTTTGTATTGCTTGATTTTACGCCTGTATCTTCTTACTTGTTAAGTTTACGTCAGGTTTTTGTATTGTTGTTCCGTTTTTTGGTGCCTTTTTCATCATGATATTTGGATTATTGGCTCTTTTTATTCGTTAGTCATTTTTGTCAGCAATGCCTTTAACTAGACTTAAGAATTTATTATCACATAAGTATTGCCCATAAAATTATATTCACTTATTATATTTCAAATTTTTAATTTAAAAATTACAGAAAATAAAAATCAAAAAAAAAAAAAAATGTAATATTAAATTAAACGAAATTCCATTACAGATTTAATATAATTGCATTTAACTTATCAATTTTTTGATAAGGTTGCTGTTTATTAAAATGTAAAAAATATACAAAAGTGTACCCATAGTAACGTTTAGGACAGATGTCAATTTTTATTACGCAAAAGGGATGACTTATAGTAGTTCCCTTTTTTATTAACCGCATACATACCATGGTGTACAAAAAACACGATAAAAACGTATGTAATGTTTAAAAGAGAATAGTATTTTCCAACAAAAAAAAAATTTTTTACTATAAATATTGACACAAAAAACATAGATTGTCATTGGCAGTTTCTTTAAGCTAATTAAAAAAATCAGCTAACATATTGTGCTATACCATTGTGTGCGTGGTATTTATGTGTATGTCGTGGCGTCAGACATTTTTTTCGTAAACAAAGATATTTAACCTCGATATTATTTTTTTGGAAACACGAATAAAAGGGACGAAAATCGAATCCAAAAAAACTAAACGCAAGAAATACGTAAAGAGGCAATTTTTTAGGTCCAAAAAAAACCTAAACATAAAAATACAAAAAAAAGCTAGAAAGCAACGAACTCACGCGCCGCTTTAGCTTGTCTTATGCAGTGTTGCTAAAATGTTTGTAATTTCGTGTATGACTTTTTTTTAGAATCGTTTGATTTTTACTACTAAAAAAATTCTTTTTTTATATGTTTCGCCTTTGATCTTTTGATGCTTTAATATAAGTTTGTGTGTTATGTATAATACATACTAAACATGCGTTGGGTGAAAACCTTGATTTACCCTTAACCCGTAGATCGAAACCCGTAACCCGTGTATGTAGAATTACCCGTTACGGATTTTAGGCATATACAATCAGCTAAATATGTTTGTCTTAATGCACAATGACATTGAAATGTAAAACACAATACAACAATATAGTAGAAGTAAATGACTAAGTATCGGCAATGCTCTAAAAAAACATCGATGTAGGCTTTTTACGTGCAAATATAACAAAAACATGCAGTGACGGGACTTAAGGGTAAATATATATTGTAATTACTTGATATAAAACAGTATCAGATATTGACCATAACCTAATATAAATTATATTTTGCTATTTTAAATAAGCCTTTTTATGTATAATATATACAAAACCTAACACAAGTCGTGACTAAATGCAACATTGATGATGTAACAAACCCTGTTCAACGATTTTATTTGTCGTGGATACTTCCGTTGATAAATTTACAATGTATGACTTAAAAAAAATGTGTGATTGTGTTTTTTGTGTAAAAAAGTATTTGACATGCAATAAAAGTTGTTTCTTAATTGCAACGAGCTAGTAGTTTAGTCTATTTTTAGAAACTGGCGGATAATATTGTATTTTTCTGTTAACATAAAGTCATCGAAAAACCTACTTATATTTCAACAATAAAAATTATACGACGTAAAACGCATTGTAAACTTTTACTGAAGTTGCGGATAGTCATAAAAAATGTTACATCATATCTATCTATACACAAAACAAAAATAAATTACCGCAAAAATTTTTTTTTTAGCTACTGATAACGGATAAAACCGTTTAAATTCACATTTTTTTTACATTATATCCTTAGTTTTTGTGAATTAAAAACTCTTGTAGAAGTTGTATGCTTGTATTATATAAAAATTCATTAATTATTTAACAAAAGAAGTTTTATGCGTGTAACAGAATTAATACAACTTAATTATCATGTCGCTTATATGACCGAGTACTACTTATGCATATACCAGAAGATAATATTTACTATATATACTTATAACTATGTTTTTTTGGCTATAAGACTATTTCATTTAGACCAAATCTATTTTGGGTTATCTTTTGCTTAGTCTACTTAATACTTAATTTACATTAAAAAAGTTGAAATTGCATCACAAAAATTATTATTGTTTTTTTAAACTTTTGTCTGCGAATATTACGTATAAAATACAAATAAAAATCTAAAGTTTTATATATTATAGTTTTTATGCCAAGAATTAACAAATACTTACTTGAGCTCTTGTTTGAACTACAAATTTGATGTAAAAACATAGGATTTTGGTTAGTTTGCACCATTTGACTTTTTGCTTGATTTCAAAAGTCAAAAATGTAAGAATTGTTATGTCGAATCATAAATATCTATATATTGTACATAAAATTACGTTTGTCAACTGTTTACGCCAAAAAG
The DNA here is from genome assembly GCA_034694785.1 of Agrenia bidenticulata. NCBI lineage: Eukaryota > Metazoa > Arthropoda > Collembola > Entomobryomorpha > Isotomidae > Agrenia > Agrenia bidenticulata. Next base: position 7,854 of record JAQFYM010005438.1, read on the forward strand.
ACCGGCTTTTGCATTTTCGTTACGTAAATTTAAAAATGCATATATAAAGCCGTTTTTTTATAATTTAAGTGCTTTAAATCTTTTATATGATATTGTAACTTTTAAGTTGTTCATACATATATTTGTTTTATATTTTCAAAATATTGTTTAGCTTTTTTTCGATATTTTGTTAGTTTTTTATATCGCCATTTTATTACCAAAACTGACTACATAACAAGTCGTTTTAAGAATTCTGAATTTTCCTATATTTACGCAAAAAGCTTACATCTGATGATTAAGGTTTCTGCGGACAATGTCCGTTTCCCTGTACTCAAAAATTTGTTACCCGTGTTATGCAGATTTACTTCTTACGGGTGCCACTTCTTGATTAAAAACCTCTATTATAGAAACATATTTTATAGACAGAGACTTTTTTGCCAGAAATTTATATTCTGGTATACAAAAAAGCAATAAAAACACAATAGTTTTTTTTTCTTTTTTTTCGGATATACTTGCAACGTTTTTTTGTGTATACATGTTTTTTTTGCATTTATGAAAACATGTTTGCATACTTTGGTCAATAAACGGCAATCCAACTTACCTGTGTGCTTACAAGCATATCTTTGTGCAACTAAGCTCAACTTGCACTAATCAACCTCGTCGGTTTCAGCACGCAAATATGACGCTGGCACACAATATCTTCATTTCTGCGACCATCCAGAAATGTGTTGCAAACAAAGTCTTCTTTGCCATATCAACCTTTTCTTAGTTGCAGTCAATCTGGTCAAATTTTTGTTTTGTAGGTATCTAACAAGAACAGCAAATTTTGACAAAAAAGAATACCATCTATGTAAGCATAAACCGGTTGTTTGCAGTTTTAATTATGCAGCATAAAAAAGCCAATGCGCGTACCTAATATTCAACATAGAAAAATAAAGCAGATGATATTATGTTTAAATCCAATAGCAAATAACAAATTGTTATTTATTTATTTACTTTTATTTATTGTAAAATTATAAAACTTTAAGTGTATAAAAAAAACTAACGAATGGCTTATTAATAAATATTCTTCTAAAGAACGCATTAAGAAATATATTTAACAAGAACTTTTTACAAACTTATGTATATGGGAACCTTTTTACTAAGATTGGATGTAATAATAAACACAATTATATTAGTAATTTATCAAATTGCAATAATACCATGATTTCTTTTTTTTTACCCCTTACCGCTCAAAATAATTTATAAGCGCAAATCAATATATAAGTATTAGGTTCAAATATCAATTACATCAGTTTTGACTCCTAATCCTAGCTAGTAAAAAATTATGCCTAAGATGCTCTAAAATGCGATTGAGGCGCGCAAACGACGCCGCTGTCTAAGTAAAGGCAGTTGCGTTAGTCAAACTTAGTTTTTTACGCATTATTTGTATTTTAATTTGGAGGTTTTATTTGGGATATGCGTACCCTTTTGGCAGCAATATAAATAAATAGTGTGTTAGTTTTTATGTCATAAATCAGCAAAATCACATACATGTGATGTATTTCTTATCCCATAGCCGCAAAATCACATGTATTGTGCTTTTTTTTACACCCGACACGTCGCAAAATCACATATATGTGATTTTTTTCTACCCTCAAAAGCCTGAAAGCACATGCATGTGATATCTTCTTTACAAACTTTCTCTTTTGTATAAACCTAATGTAGAGAGGATTTCGTACAAGAGATCAATTCTAATAGAAAACAATTGAATGCGAGCGATAAAGATTTATGCACAATAATGAATTTTTATTTTGTTGCTGTACTTATTTTATAAAAAAGAAAAAGAAAAAATACATGAGAAGGCAGTTATACAAAAATAATACAATAAATAATGTGATAACTAATCAGATTTGCACTCGAGGAGTATGGTGGAAAGGGAAAAAAAAATAAGACAGTTTATAAGATGGAATAACAGATAGAGAAGTAATTGTATTGATCACAGAAACTAAAGATATGACGAGGTGATAGCATAAATAAATGAAGAGAAGAAGAAATAAATTAAAAAAATAAAAAAGTACGTAAAAACAATTTTTGCCCACAATGCATATAAAAATACTTTTATTTTACTTTGAGACTCTACATGTAGCATTTATAAAATTTTAAAACTTCGTATATTTTGCAATTAATGTATTTTATTTTTTATGTTTTCTACTATATTTATGGGATAAATAATAGAAAAATTGCCAAGAAGCTGAAAGGGTATACAGGCAAAAATATATATATTAAGATAAAAAGGCGACGTACAAATAGAATATAACATACAGAGTCTTCAAGTCAGAATCATCTTTCCAAATGACTAAGTCCGCTTAATCGTAAGCTATACACGCGTCATCCAAAAATGAGGATTGCAAAAAGAGAAGAATTTACACCTTCTACATTAAAGGATTATAAGATAACCTTGAATGTTGCCCGTATAGTAAATTAATATGTCGTGAAGACTTAAAACATGGACATTTTTTTATATTGTGTTTTTTCTAAATGAAGAAATTCGATATATATATAAGAGAAGTAAATCGAGCTTTAAAAAAAAACGTAAAAAAACGTATAGTTTTAGCAACTAGCAGTCTATTGAATATTCACGCAACTCCGTATGCCTTCAAATTGTTAGGCATGCAAAACTTATTTTGCGTTTGATTAAAACATATAAAATAACAAATATAGATATCTTGGCTGTAAAAGTATTGAATACAGGGTTAATTGAGCGGGCCTAGGGGTACCCGGGCCCAGGTAATTAAAGAATAACGTGTTTTAAGTACTCCGGGTTAAAAAGGCGGGCCCGGGGTCTTACGGAAACAATGTGGGTACTGATAAAGCAAACAAAATAGATTTAATATTAAAATTTTAAATTGTACTAAGAAGATATGATGTATGCATTCATATAACTTGTTTATTGAAGCTTCGATATGCTAGTTAAAGCCTTTTGTGTTCTTATATTTTTTTGAAGAAATGACTTAGATATTTTATTTTCATTAACCTAATGCAATATTCGTATCTTGCAGAAAACTGCTTACTATTTTAAAAATACAAAAAATTTTAAAATTTTAAATTCTTTATTTATACTACAGCAATATTCATGTTTGTTGTTGTGAAAAATACAACCTGTATTTTTTATGTGGCATGCATAGCGCACTTCGGGTTATAAAACGTTGTTATCTTGGGCATTTGCGTACTAGTATACATAAGAAACAACCGAATGACTAATATGCATTTTATGTGTACAGGTACATTTCAAACGTAGTTTACAATAAGTTTGACCACCAACAAAATATAAATCGTTGCTATACGTAAACAAAATTATAGGCGAACGCATTTGCGTTAGCATACTTGTGTATCAGAATCAGTGGCGTATCCAGGGGGGTTATGACGTTCAAACTTCCTCCCCCCCCATTGTTTAAAAAAAGCTTGCCTTGATTTATGGGGTAAGATTTTTTTTGGTAAGATTTTAGGATAAAACTTTTCATTAATTATTTTATAGTGTTAATCAATACGTACTAAATTTTTTATACTGTTGTTTTTGTTATAATACGTTTTTGCTATTTTTTCACAGAAACTACAGTTTTTGATTTTAGGATGTCAAGACGTACGCAATGAAAAAATAATACGACAGCTTCCTACAATTATCAAGATAGAAGATTAACTTAAAGCTACAAATGGACTTGCATTTGAAATTTTATCGCAATGTTTTGTTTATCAAAATAGTTTAAGCTTTTTGATGTTACTTAGAGAAAAATACGGCACTTGTTTATGTTGTAATGTAATGCGACCAACTTACATGTACATTTAAAAATAAGAACTTTTTTTAACAGCGTTCGTAACTGTAAATGAACAAAAAGCATTTGATGTAATGTATAATCCATTAGTTTTTTTTTTTAAAAAAATTATGCGCACGTCTAATTTGATGTGCACCTTGCATTGTGCAATAAGCATTTTGAGCAGGGTATAAAAACATAGTATGAACGTCGTAAAAATAAAACGGTTTTTTAATAGTATGCAATAAATATGCACGCAAAAGCAAACATACCACTCTAGCGCATTATATACCTGGTACAAAATTACTACCGAAGATAAAAAAACCAAAGCTGAAATTGTAATACAATTATCTTGGCTCATACATTTACTAGTTAATTCTTTGCCCTACATACCCAAAAATAGCTAGTTTTATATTTCACCTGACTTAGCACCTGCTATAACAAACGTTAAACATTCAAAGAGACAAAGAGAGATTAACGTTAGTCGTAGTGACAGAAGTCTATATAATAAGTCGTTAAAATGCATATTACAGCACAAAATTACTGTAGCGCTTCTAATCTTATATATTTTAAACCAAGAAAACAATTAACATATTAGGAGAAGTTATCTTGTGGTGTATACAGACTAAGTCAACCAATCACAATATAACTATTAAAGACGCGTTTTATGTTGCGAACATAAATACCTACATGAAAATGTAAACAATGGTACAATCAAATCGTTGCCGAATCTCTACCTACAAGTGTTTTACATAGGTATCGTTTAATTGGAGCAGGCAAGTATTATACCGTAGTTTTATTATAAAATATCAGAAAGTAGAATAAAAAGTATTTTACATACCTATCAAAAAAACGCACTTGTTTATTTTTGTGGTATGCAACGAGACAAAAACTAGCGCTATAAGCAGTCGCAAATCTTTTTTCATATTATACAATAAATATAAATATAAGCTACAGGAAAGTGGTTCTTTGCATTTTTTATGTAGGTGTGTTACACACATTCAATAAAACGCGGCAGGGATCGCATTGTAATGTTTTTTTGTATATATGTTGCACGCTTTGGTAGAGCTACTCTGTATCTAGAGGTTTGATCTGTACACGTGTTAGTTGTTAAAATATAAAAAAAAAAGTTTTTACTTCTATTTTGCAGTGTATATAACAGATCATTAAGAATGTATTAGAGTTTTGTCTGCAGGTGCGTTATGACTATGCAATATTTTTCAAGTAATCAGTTGTCCTTTTCAAATACAAAGTCAATCGAAATATGCTGGCAACCAATGTTTTTACCGCAAAACGCGTTTCATCTGCGGGAAATTGTCAATTAAAAATGTGATGTTTTTATATACAAGTAACACATGATTTTTTGGTTATAGAGCCATCCCATGCTTTTTGAAGTCAATAAACAGGCAAAATGCAGACGAACAGCTTTGTTTGTTTTTTATATTGCTCCGCTAAATTTCTCTTTATTTATATTGTTTTATAGATATCGTAGCTTACAGACTTTATATGTATTTAATTTTGTACACGACTTTTTTTATGTTAGCTGCACTTCATTTTTCATTCTGATTTTATGGTGTAATAATTGCTTAAAAAACAAGGTGCAAATACATCATTGTATTATTGTAGATGGTAGTTCAATTATAATATTGCATCGCATATAACATAAAACACCGGTTTT
>JAQFYM010005439.1:0-13301 GCA_034694785.1 Agrenia bidenticulata
ACAAGTAAAATGGAATATGTAAATTCTATTGTTACTATAAACATGAATCAAAAAGAGATTGGCACCCACAACAACAGGCTACTTTTTAATGCAAAAAAAAACTTTTTAGAGGTAAATTAAAGCCACCTTGCCAGGCCTTAGTTAAAATTGGAATAATAAGAAATAAACACTTAAAATTTTATTATACAGAGGAATTATAAATAAGAAAAGTAAATTTAGCTCTCCAGTAGTATTTTTTTACTGAACATAAAGAAGAAAAAAACACTATAGAAGTTATAATCGTCCCTTTACATCGTAAATTTTATGCTATCGACTAATGATGAATTAGATATAATTATTACAATAATCAATATAGAAAACAAAAAGATAGACAATGAAAATATAGAATATATGTTAGGATATTTTAATACCGTAACTTTCCAAAAACACGGAATAAGTTTCGAAAAAATAAATGTCGAAAATAAATTTTAAACTTAAATAATAGTAATATTTAAATTCGTACGCATTTTATTTTTTCGAAAATTATTTGGAACTTCATGAAGTTACGGTAGTTATTTGAGAAGTATAATGAACAATCTTGAATTTTAAAGGAAAGAAGAATTTAACAATAAAAAAACTGTAGAGTTTATTCCTTAGATACAATTTTCATACCCCTTAATTTTGAATTCATAAATTTTTGTTGTTTTTATAACTTCTTTAGATAGAAATGTAAAGAATAGAATACATGCTGCACTATATCATGAAATTTTTATAAATGCAATGTGATCAAACGAGACAACAACAAACATCATTTTATATACTATGTGAACTCTATAATGCTTTTATAATGTACAAAAGCAGACTGCATAAACAAGAAAAGAATGACATGAACAAGAGATGCATAAATACACTACAAGCTGCTATATTTCATGTATAGGTATCATAATATAGGTAAATTTAGAAGGATGAAAATATTGGGGCATGAATATGACAGAACAGTTTACAAACACTTACATATATCGAGTTTTCTATATATAGAAAAAATATTACAATACAAAGAAGACAAAATGTAGTTTGTTTTCAAAAATTATATTGTAAAAATGTAACTAGATATATCAAATACCCCAATCATTAGATAAAACATATATACAATGTCATAATATGTGCAAATATTTATGTAAGATACATTATAAATGAAATTGATAGTTTGCTTAGACCAAAAAATAAAAATATAAATAATTATGTTCCTTTTTTATGTGCCTGTATCACCTATTTCCATATGAAAATCATAGAAGCAATTTTTGTGCATAGATATACAGCACACCCGCTGCAAGAATATACTGTTGACACTGATATGCACATTGTACACATTACTCGTCGTAAGGTGTGCACTAATAGATGCATTTTAGTAAGAGGATTGTATTCAAAATTTCTTTTGCCAAAATCTTTTGTAAAATATGAAAATATTAGTTGCAAAAAGTCTATCCTTGAGATCGTGGGTAAATCAGATTTTTGATATAAAAAAATTGAATTTTTAACATAATATTTAAACAATATATGCTGTATTTTAGTGTCCATCTTTTCGTGCGTATAAAATTTTCGACATTACGCAAGAGCTGTGTCATCAAGTCTGTACCGCCCATATTTTGTTTTGTTGGCTAAAATTGTATTTGGTTTCTTATTTGCCTACGTTATAATAGGTTGAACGGATGAGTCTGTTTTTTTTTTGTTTTAATTTCATCTGATAAATTATTACCGGATGAAAACATTTTCACAACTTTTTAAACATGGTATGCACATATATAAATTGTCGTTTTGGCCACATATAAACTCTTGGCTTTCTGACTTTGAACATAAATTTACGAATCTTTTGGCTCACCTCTGTTGTATCGAAGTGTATCACATAAATATGTTCCATCTTAATATTCTTTTTAGCTAATATTGTACTTGTATAAAAGCTATCAGTGTATACTCTGTAAAATCTAAATCTATGATCAAATGCTAATTTATTACAATATCTAAAATTGTGGACTTGTCTGAAAAAAAACGTCGTATAAGACCCAATCCTGAAGCTGATTCAGTCAGACTATACATCAACATTCCTTATAAATTATTGGTTTATGGGAGCATATGCCGGGTTTTTAAGATTGTTCTATATGGCATAATACTCTCGTCAATAGTAAGTGTCTTGCTAAGCTCATATACTTGTTTAATTTGATTTAAAAAATAACTGGACATTTAGGAGCTTTTTTTACTTTGCCTTCTATATCTTTTTTTCACCAAATATTGAGAAAAATTGATTTACTTCGAAAAATCTTTGATTATGTATCTATTTAGATATCTTTCTTGTATTATTTAATGTACTTCATTTTCGAATATATCTGACATTACATAAAGGTAACAACATTAAATATATATATTGATAAAAAAATTAAATCTTCAGTTTGCTTCAATGGCTTTTTTTCTTTTTTTTGTGGGGTAATGATTTCACTATTTTCAATACTGCGATTTATTACATTCAAATCTTCTCGATCTTCACTATAATGTATTTGACTGTTATCTTTGCATTCATTTTTGCGTGTTTCTGATAAAAAAAAGGAACTAGATATATAGTTTTATAGCTGAAAAGGTACCATTTTGATCTTCAATAAGGTCGAAAGAATCTTGTAGAGATTTTTCTAATGTATTTGTATAACAGAAAATTGTTTTTTGACTATTTCCAGAAATATTTGACTTTTCTTTTTGAACCCCATCTATTTAAACCACATATTTTCTTCTATATCTATCTGAGAAAAACAAAATTTTTTGTAATCAGATCGATTGTGGGTGTTTTTTTTTATTTAGTTTATCTACCATACGGAGAGTGCAGATCAACACTTTTGAAAAGTAATTAGATTTCTGTCTGAAAAATGCAATTTTTTTTTAGTTGGATTAGTCAATATCAGAAACACATCATTATTACGCATCTTTTACTTACAATTTTTCCCTTTGATTACTGTTGTATTTTTATCATCTAATTTTCTCTTGTGATCAGCATTGCTATATTTGAGAACATATTTAAAATACAATTAATCAAGAATCCGGTCTATTATCTCCTCTATAGTAGTGATTCTTTTTTTTTCAAATGTGCCGGTTTCCCTTTTAAATCTCTACTTTTTTATTTGAAAACGTTCTATATTAAAAACTTTACACTTGCACAATCTGCTGCTCTTCTTTTTCTTCCTTTTCTTCTTCTGACGGATGATAATTAGATGTTTCGATATCAGTCATTATTATATCCTTAAACTCTTTTTAATGCTTCATGAAGTCTTTGCCTGCTTTTCGTGGCATTTTTTATGGGTTAATATCATCAGATTTCCATACTAAAAGCAAAAAAATAGAAAAATATCATTGTGCCGGTAGCAAGAATTAAACTAAGGGGCACAAAAAAATTCGATAAAAAGTGCTAATGGGTTAAGTGTTATAGTTTTAATGTATAAAAAGTAGCGGAAAGTATATACACGATAAATATCAAACATGATAATAATAACAAAAAATATTTCGCAGAAACGTATGTTGTGAATAAGAATTGTAGGAACTTACTGTGTTTTCTAAACCATGATAATTATATCAAATATTGCCGCATGTTACATATTTCAAAAAGATTGCAGATGTAAATAGGTTGATTAATGTATTACCAGAGGAGCAGGGATACCAACCTGGTATGATTCTAAAAGCGGGCAGTTCTAAGTATGGTGTTTCGTCTATAATGGCCATTATGGCCATAAATGGGACTTCCTACAAATAGTAAGTTTTTAAATTTAAATATATCGATCTAAAATTCTTACAATTATTTATGTGGATTTGTAGATATAAATTTTGTTATAATTTATTTGCGCGAATGAATTTTTGAACGGAATAAATAAACGTTTTGACGTTTTCTAAAAGAAAAAAATCTTTTAGCAAGAAATCATTAAATTAAACTATTAGTATCTATTTAATAATTTATTTTTTTCTCGCCAGACAGAAAAGCCATCATTGTAAATGCACAATCTTACCTGAAAGAATCTAAATGTGCTGCTAATTAGCGTATCTTTTCTACATGTTCCGTTAGCGTTTTTTTTTGGGTATAATTTTCATGTCAACTACGTATTGTTTTGTTCTTCAAAAAAAATTAAGAATCTTTATGATTTCAAAATTTTCATTATGGGGTGAAAATTAAATTTCTAAAAAAATATAAAAAATAAGCAAAAAATTGGAAAAATGGATGAGAAATATGGAAAAATATAAAACAATTATGAAAAAAATTCCGCCCAAGATGGCCATATATTGTATGGGCATCTAAACAGGTTTCCATTATTGGTTCGGTATCCCTGCAGAGGAGTATCATTTTTTATTTATAGATGTTTGCAAAGAAACATGTCGATCAGGATACCATTTTAATAAGATTCTAATGCATATACGAGGTGTTGTATAAACTAGAGATCGGCACTGGACCGGACCGGACCGCGGTCCAGTCGACACGTTTTTTTAGTCTTGTTGCAGTGTGCGACTTTGTTCATTTTCTCGCATCTTAAACGGTCTGGTCTTCTGGTCCAGTCTTTGTTTTCGGTCCACTTTAATATTTTTCAACGATTTTATTTCCGTTCTGGTCAGATGCGGACCTCTAGTATCAACTCAAAATGCAGTTTTTATGACAGAAAAAGTTGATTAGCATCACATAAGTGAATATGAAGCAGTTTTGAACAGCCAAACTAACATGAAACCAGGTTTAACAGATATTATTAATAAAAAGAGAAAAAGGCAATTTTCTTGCAAAAAGCGGACTAGATTCATTCCTTGAAACGAAGCCGATGTCACCGTGAAACCCAAATCACCACAATCAACTATAAATTTTAAAGATACAAATAATTAAAATCGGTAATTTCAAAGATGATACCACCGACAACTCATAATAAACGCCCTAAATGATATTATCTAGTTAATAGTGTCCGTGTATGGTATGGCCATAATATGAAAGCCAGAAAAAAAAAATTTCCACCAAAATGGCCATAATGGCCATTATGGAAACCCATATTTTTGCATTTGTTTCCGCAAAAAACTTAACATAATTATAACAGGAATTTTAGATTTTTTTTTTAAAAACACTAGAAACAAATGATTTTTTCCATCTAAATACAACTCGGTCTTTGTGCATACCTTCAGATAAGAAGGCACCACGTACCACTATTTTGGACTTAATTATGAGACCCAGCCAGTTGGGATGATCTTGATTAAAGTGAAAGATTGAATTGGTATAACTGTGATTTGGCGCTTGTCAACTATAGATGCCCCCTTCTAAACTTGTGCATAATTTATGCTCTTAAGTGTAAGAGGCAAAAAACTATGCCCATGATTTATAGTTGAGCAATCTAATTTACATAGCCGCCGTCAATGGCTAAATCTTTTTTGAGTTTTTTTTAAAACCGAAATTCTTTTTGTTTTCCAGACTAATTTATAAAATAATTTTACTCTTTGAATTTTTACAGCCATTAAGAGAAAAAAACGGAAAAAAATATGGGAATAAATTTTCCCATAATGGCTATATATGGTATGGAAATATAACTTATATGGCATTATTATTTTCGGAACTCCTTGATCGAAGTTATCGAAATGTGTACAATTGTATAAAAAATAGTTTAGGAAGCAATAATAAAGATATTTCTAAGCATATAAAAACTTTCTAAAAATTTTAAAGGTTTATTCAAGGGTTGTAGAAAGTAAAGCCCCGAGTATATTTCATTTGTTAAAAGCTATAAATTCAAAACATGTGAAACCGCCATTAAAAGAGAATTTTGTGTAATTATTTAGATGCGGGTGTATAATTAGGCCGAATTTACGTTGGAATCAACGGTTGGTTTCTTTTAAGAGTGTTTAATTTTGTAACGGTAATTGCAACATTTAAATACAAATTATGTCAATATTCAGGAGGAGATAAAACTTAAAAACAGGGTTTAAATGCTTTGTCTGTATTTTTCAGGTGGTTTTCTTAAAGATGATGCGTTATTTTAAACTTCTTTTTTTTGCAGATTCATTAAAATACAGTATTATAATGGGCTATTTCTTCGTATAAAAAACAACACGAAATGTAAGGAAAACGATAGTAGCTGGACAACCGTAGAAAGAAACCTTAAGCACAGATTTATAGCTGATGAGGCTGGAATTTTTACAAAGAAAATTCACTATGCTATACTAGCTAGAAAAAAGATTTTGTTTTATGTGATAGATTGTGCTTATGTTCAAAAAACATTAATCGCCTATGCAAATATTTTTTGTATAAATTAAGAGATTTTAACGCATTTCTTTAGTTTAGTAAATCCAAACATGATTCATTACATCCAGTATCAATTTTTAGATTAAATTTAATTAATTTAAAATATTAAGATTATAAATAAAGATTATTTTTGCGTGTTAAATATACCGGAGAATTCCACCCTCAAATTGTAGAACCATGAAACCACAATACTGCCTTTACAGGATCATATAATTTTACCGATTCCTTAGCTACGATCTGTAAAAACTGTGGAAAAACGAAAACATTGAGACCAAGACTAAGAAAGAATGGATATATATCTCTTTTCTAATTTAATAATAATAAAAGTTCAAAAGTTATTTTCTCTAACGAATAACACTATACTTTTTATAAATATATATGAAAGATTAGCCAGAAGTTAGCATTGATTTGCAATAAAAATTTTAGTTATTCTCAAACTAAATATTTTAGAGTTAGGAATATTTTAATTTACCTTATAGTATTTTTTTTTATTTCTATTTAATAATATAAAATTAAAATCCTTTTTTTATCTAAATCCTGGGTATACTAAAACATGTTTGGGTGTACGGAACGCCAGGAATGCCTAAAAAACCTTGTTTTTTTACAAAACACTTCATTCAACTCAAAAAATCTTAAAAAACTTTTATTTTATTTTCTTCTCAATGGTAACTCTAAATGTTATAAATTTTGGCTCTTCAGATTCAAGAAAAAGCATAGGACGTGAGGATGAAACAATGAAGCGACTTTGATTCATTTCTCTGGTGCAGTGGTATTCATCTTTCTTTTTTTTAACCCCCCCCCCCCCATTGATCACGCAAAATAAAAGAACGGATCCCAAAAATGCGGCGTCAAAGCGTCTTCAACAGCGAACAAGCAACTATGAAGACAAAAGGAAGTTGTGCTAATTGATAATAATTAGCAAAGAATAATAATATAAGGGATGATATAGTGTTGTTATAGATAAATGAAATTACATGTCGGCGAGTGGAATCTTTTAAGATTAAAAAAAGAAATGTGATATAAAATTATATTATACAACATACTGTGTAATTATCAGATAAACAGCAATTTATAAAAATAGAATATATCTGAAATTGTTAGTCAATATTAACTCTAAATACAATGCTGTATATATGCAAAGTAGATATTTCTAACGCAAAACAGCAATAATTAGCGTCGGGGCATATAATCATAGGATGAGACCAAATTAAAGCAATTAAAAGATAAATATTGTGAAATAAGAAAATAATTTGTGTAAAGGTTTTTTATTATTTTATTTAGCCATTTATTTTTTTGAAATAATAGCATAGATATTTGGTCTTTAAGATGGGTACTTATTCACATTTCTTCTTCTTATAATGTAAGCCGGTTTCTTTTATTTTTTTTTTGTATTATTCATCATTGTAAATCCAGCTTCATAACTGTAAGATGTTGCAAACTGTGACAATATTAAAAAGGCTTCTTTTGACACTGCTTTATACTTTGTTTGTAAAATAGTCCAGAACTTGGTTATCCTACATTAAAAAAAAGCTAGTTTTGGCCCGATCATCATGTTTGTATTAGTTGCATTCCATATGAAATACACTGCGTTAATCTCTGAAAGATTTATTAGTTATTAATGAGATTTCTATCTACATATAAACTGCTTTTATCACATCCTGAAATCTATTATATATAATATTTTCTAGATTTTCTTAAGCAATTACAATTTCTCTTTTAGTTTTGATATCCAAAGTCACTTCTTATATATATTGCAATTCATCAAATTGATTTTTTACAGCGCAATTATATAAAATATAAATCTTATCATGGTAAACAACAATTTTTTGTTATATAAAAATGGTACAGTTCTGTCATTGCCTTAAAGAGATATGTTCACTACATAATAAATGTTAAATAAAACACCAAGAATAGTATTTTGTGTTGTTATTTTTGTGATTCCAACGTTTTTATCTAATCGTATTTATTCATTTAAATAAAGAATTGCCTTAAGGATGATAATGATTTAATACATCGTTTGAAAACCTGCCCCTTTCGACAACCATCTGATTTTATTATAATATACTAGAATCCGTTTCTCATCATCAGGAAACATTTCGGCAATATTAGAATAAATTTGCGATCTTTTGGGCTATTTTTTATGTAATTTATCATTTCATATAATTTTTCCAAAAACATTTTTAAAGTAATTATTCGGAAAAACTACTGTCAAAGATTACTTTATGAATAATGCAGTGATGGCCTTAAATGTTAGGAAATTTGTCTTGGAATATTTTAATTACCCCAGACTTGCATCCAGTCAAAACTTTTGCTCTTCACTGCATTTTTCTGTAAGTTTGAACATATCAATATCATTCATTGTGAAAAAAAAATACAAGATTAAAAATATCAATAGCTTTTGTTTCGATGCTAAATTTTTTAATAAATAAGAAATCTTCTGTAAAAATATCATTATTCAAGTATCGTATAGAACAAATAAGTTGCTTCTGATACTTATTTTAGTATTCATCTATTTAAATTGAATAGTAGGGTGAGTTTCTTAAAATAACAAATCACTGGTGTTTAACACTTAAGTGCCCAGAGTCTCTTACGAGCTCTTTTGCGACATACATAGATGCCCAAAGTCTATTTAGAGACGCTCGAAAAAATATGGCTTTTGCCCATATCTTCCACAAGAATGAAAACCTAATTGCAATAAAACATTATATTTAGTATTTTTTTATTGCCAACCTTCTCTTTTGTATACATATGCATTCAACTTCAGTATTTCTGCAGATTACCGTCAAACCTTCTAAAAGGAACAACCAGAAAATACATGCCAGGACATAAAATTTGATTCTAAAACGTGTGCCGGTGTTTATTTATAGTGCCCGAGGCACACGCATATATCTTTTGAGTTTATACAAAAATCAAAAAAACGTCGTATGTTTACCGTGGGCACTTAAGTGTTAATATCAGATGAATTTTTTTTGCATCCACGGCGTATTTTAGAAGCCGAAAGCTCTAATTTATTTATGTTCCCAGCCTCGCTTTCCCCATATAACATTTAAACTGATTTTATTAGGCTGGTTTAACCAGAGTCTCTCTAGAAGTATACGGGAACCCACTGCGATTTTTTTGTTCAGTAAGTTCATATATCAACACATCATACATATATTTAATTTTATCACTGCAAGATTCGTCATAGAATAATTTTTCAAGATGCTCTTTTAATTTACTTTTAAACTTGTCTAGTTTTTCCTGGAAATTAAAAATATTGTATTCAACGTCGGGATTCTTAAGTTTTTTTTTATCCAATGACTATTTATTTTTGTCTTACACATTGTGATGTATAAAAAACTTTGTTTCAAAGTATACAAACATGGCGGGGTATTTTCTGTCGCACGATGAAGTTAAATCCATACATAAGAACAGCAGGGCTGTATTAACGAACCTGTTGTTTGATCTACTATAATGCGCATTTAATAAAATTCTTGGTGTGGAATTGTTTTTTGTATGTATTATCTCGTCGATTATATCACTTAAGTGAAATGTCTCCAGCTTCAGGAAGGGTAAAAAACGAGCTGAAATGTTTAAAAGGAGCATTATTGAAGACACCTGCTCTAGTGTATATAGACTCAAAAAATATAATAAAGTTTTTTGGCAAATTCCCACTTAAATATTTGATTAACTGGTTCTTTATAGGATTTTTGTATACATTCATAAAGAACAAAAATATTTTGCATTAAAATAATATTAAAACGCCATCGAATTTTACATTCTCCAAGATAATTGTCTCCTCATGACTTCCAATGTACTTCATATTCTCTAAATAAAAATTCATTTCAGATATTAATGATTAACATTTCAGATCACATTTTAACGTTTCATAATTATGTTGGTAAAAAAATTTTAAATCTACCGAATCTATACACCTTTTATGTTCCCATATAAGTATTTTTTCTGCTCGTAAATCTTCATTAGTTTGAGTTATCTCTTTTTCTTTTATAAACTTCTTATTTAAAACAAAATAGCTTTGTACAAAGGATCATCGCTTATGAGAGATGAGGATATTTTTGGTGGTAAATACCAATGGGAGTGTGCAACGCTTTGCTACTTACATATAATTTTATCTATTACATCTATAGATAAAGTGCTACCAAAAATGTTTTTGTTAAAATAGGCATATCTTTCATTTTGTAAAACACTGCTCGGGAAAAATATTAAGAATCTAAATTAAATATAAACACAGCTTATGCAGCAGCCTGATACGTATTAAGTCTTTTATGGTACGACTTGTAATAACACCTATTTTAGCCCGATACTTAAGGATCGATTCCACTAAATCATTATAACTATTAACATCTGCATCAATGACCAAAGCCTCAGATGTAATAAAAGGTACTATATAGTGTGCCCTCTTTACATTCCCATGCCTTTTAAATATATATCCATTTTCAAAAAACCATTTTCTTTTAACTCTAGATGACAATAACTTATTCTAAGGTTATTTTTGTTTATGAATCATTCTCAGATAGATAATTATCAGTTTTACGATATAAAATGTTTATAAATTCCTGCATTTGTGTAAGTATTAAATGTATTACACTGTGGTAAGAAACCAGGAAATATATCATCATTTTTTATGTTGTCCCATTTGTGTGGCATGTCTAAAAGTCAAAAATTATTTTATTTAAGAGCTGTCAGATGACTATTTTTATCGCCTACATACTTATTATCATTCCTATATGAACGCACATTACCATTAAATTCAAAAACACCCTAACTGTAAGTATAAATACCGTTGTATCTACTGCCAACAATTTCAACTGCCTTCTACATTATATAAATTGCTTTTAAAGGTTTTAACGGGAGTTGGATTCGTATATGCGCCCTTCCCGTACTTTATGTGGTGTTATTATAGTATGGCGTCGGTTCATCTTCAGAAACAAATCTTATAACTAAATCTACAAGCTTCTTGAAGTCTTTATCTGTTTCAGTGTCATATTTTTCGTTTTTATTAATGGCATCTATTTCATTTGCTGTCGAATTTATTTTAAAGATTATCGTAAAAATTAATAGATACATTCCATCGGGTATAAAAGTTGGCAATAGGAAACTTGGTGGTGCATAAAAAATCGTATAATTTAAAATGCCGAAATCAGAAAATCTCTGATTAAAGTGATTATAAAATAGTAAGAATTTTAATTTGCAAAGTTTATGCAATGAATTACATCGTGAGAACAAAACAATACTACTCAAGAATTTAGGGGTTTGTTTTTACGCATTGTAAACTATGCCAAACTACTCAAACATCAAAATTTTTATTGCATGTATTTTTTGCAATCTTCTATAAGTTTATTTATAAATCTAATGAAATATAAAACATTATTTTTTTAATTTTTACAACATTAAAGATTTAGTTATTTCTTATATAAATCAATTTTCTATTGATTTATCAGCAAAACTAAAAATTTACATATGGGTATTATTATGTAAATCAATAAAACAAAAAAAGTTGTTTTTGTAAGTTTTTTTATTATTAGTAAATATTTTCTATTATCCTTTAATACTTTCTATTTTAATGCTAATTTTTCAATCTAGAAATAATAACTTTTTTATTTCGGCATTTTATATTCTAGCATTTTGAGGAATCACGATAGAAACTGAAAAGAAATAACAAAAACAATACTGATTTTGCAACGCATAATATCGTGCTATCTAAGAAACAAGGGACATATGCATAAAACGCATACCTTTTTTATCGAAGCAAAAAACATATTATTCTACGAATTAATGCAAAATATCTACTAAAAGACAATAAATCACAAAAATGACATAATGATACACATAATTTTTATACCAAAAACATCTTTATATAATAGAATTTACGTGCTTAAATACGCTTTGTTTCACATTCTTTGACTTTCTTTTCTTTTCTTGTTTTGTTTATGGTATTTTGTACTCTACCAACATGCAATAACGATTTTCTCAAAACCTAAATTTAAATGCTAAACAAGCTACAAAAACACATGAAATGCTGCAAATAGTCAATTTACCTATGTTTTTTCAAAAATACTTGATGAATTTAAGATTAAACAATAGTGCGTAAAGTTAACAATGTAATGATTAATGGTTCCCGGTGCATATATCCACTGGGGAGGACATTTTATATAGATTTTATACACCCCTCTATAATGCAAATTGTAAAATCACAGCGAGGACAAGATCAGCTCGTTGATAGCGAAAATTTTTTTATGATAAAAAAAGCACCAATACAACTAATATAAAAATGGACATGTATATACAGTACATGCATGAGGGTCACCATTACTAACGCAAATTATTCATTTTCAATTAGTTTTTTCATGCTTAAGACGCAGCATTCCGGGCATTTAGCAGATTTTAATACAGTCCAGAGAATTAAAAAAATCGAAGAAATGAAAAAACACATTTTTGATGTTGGAAAAAGTCCCCGTTCTGTATTTTAAAATATAATCAGAAGGGCATGTGTAGGCTTGCTCCCTTCTTTAGGGACCCAGGGTTGATTTTTAACATTTTAAGAAATAATAGACAATAAGACTTATCCCTAGGCCATTTCAATTTCCAACCATTAAGTTAAGCAGTCTTTTATTGGTGACTCATACACATGAGCCTTTCTTTCAATAGAGACCTGATAATTTTAATGATCATATTGAAAATGATTTATTAACAGTATTTTTTGCCAAGAAATACATACTATATTTAATTGATAATGAGATTTGGTGCGGGGATGGTACATTATGTGTAGTTCCTAAACCATATAACCGGCTTTTTGATATTTCAGTAGTACGAAATAATCATGTTTTTCCGTGCATTTTTGCACTTTTTAAGGATAAAAGAGAATTAAAATATTCAGCCTTTTTTAATTTAATTAATGGTATGATACCTGATTTGCGACCACGATAGTAAAAACGGATTTTAAACTAGCAGTATTTTATTCTTTTAGTCGAGCTTCTCCCAATGCTGCCATTTCAGCTTTTATGTTTCATTTAGGACAGGCTTTAGATCG
>JAQFYM010005440.1:0-13299 GCA_034694785.1 Agrenia bidenticulata
AATTTTTACGAAAAAAATAACAGCTTTTTTTTTGATAACCAGAGTAATTTACACATACCAATACAGCTTTAGAAAAAATTTACTTTGTGTATATCGTATAATATTGTTATAGTAAAACGACTAATGCAAATCAAAATTCAAGAAAATAAAAATATTTCTGTCTATCTTATAAATAAATATATGGCAATCTTATTTTTTGTATTCTAATATTGACAAAAATTTTTTTTTTAATTTAAGTTTGTACGAAAATCAATTTTTGTATTTTTGGGGCCCCCCTGAGCCGGGGGCCCGGGGGCACATGCCCTCCCCCCCCCCCCTTAATCCGCCCCTGCGGGTTCTGGTTTTATTTCAGATACGCCCTAAGTTTTTTTACCGAATTAAGGTTTTTTTGCAGTGTCTTGTTTAATTAAGTCGGTTAAGATTTTTAAATACTTTTTTTATGCTAAATTTTAACTGTTTTTTTTACTTACCTAATATAATCTTTCATTGGGTCTACTATTTTTTTAACTGTTATATTTTTACATACAATCTTTTTTATAGATAAAAAAATATTTCATGAACAAAACCGTTATATATTGCGCCGTTTTTTTTTAACATGTAATAAAATTGAACAATTTGTCATTTTATAATTTTTCCCAATTTGCGGTATTTTTGTTTGCATGCGTACGTCTTAAAAATGTCAGACAACAGTCCTGATGCAAATATGGCGTGGAAACAATAAATGATTGTTTTTGTACTAAAAAGTACGTATTGAGTCTTAAAATGTACTACTAATACCATTTACCATACAGACACGGTCTCTGTATGCTAAAAAGGCGTAGAACATATGCACAAGTACAAAAAAAATAAAACGTCATTTTTGTTCCTTTAATAGTATTTCTATTCTTAATAAACCTATTAATTTTATTTTCATTAAAAGAAATTGCATCTATACATAAAGCCAATATATAACACGTATTTTATAGTGAAAAAACAAATTTTGCATGTGTTTAAGGTAAATCGGCAGTGTTACTGAATTATATTTTACGTACAGATTGTAGAATATACATGTCATTATTTTTTGCGAATAAGAAGTTTTTTATAGTATGCATTTTTTTTTGCACTCAGATAACCAAAGTTTTAAATATCAGTGTTGTAAATAACAAGAACGGAAGTATTACTACTGAAAGAATGGTTATGTGATATAGTAAGTCAATACCGTAGCTTGTAAAAAGTTGCGTCGAGAAACCTGGTAACACAGTTTTTACGTCAAAAGAATAACAAAAGCAGTTGTAAAAAACAACAAAAAACAACGAACGACTATGCATGCCTTTTAAAAATACATTATTTTTTTTTAGAAATGCACTTATAATGTTTTAAATTAAACGGGTTTTTTTTTCTAAAGCAAAGATTATGACGCACCAAACATAAGAGCACTTGCACCACAGTAAAACAGTTTATAGCAGTTCGCACGACACATAAACTGCATTTTTAAAGTTTTTTGGCAGAAAGGTAGAAAGCTGTTAAGGATAATGCCCCTTAATAAAAACTTTTATTTGGTTGCAAATTGCAAGAGTGTATTAGTCAAAAAAAAATGCCTAAAAAATGTTTTGCAACATAAAAAGGCCCAGCACCTTGCATATATTTTTGAAGCCAAAATTCACTCTAAATTTTTGTATAATGTTTTTTGTACCATATCGGTTATAAGAATATACCAAATGATACAAACTTTTGTGCAAGTCATATCTCGTTCAAAAAATATCAGAATATCTCAGAAAACCACATAAGGTTGTTTTTCGTACAAATTTTGTTATTTATACTTACTTTTAAGTCAATTTAGTTTAACTATATGCCTTATTTAGTACACGTCAGAACTCATTTTTATACGTCAAACCTTATAAAAACTTGTAACTGTATTTTATACTACCTTACGGTATTTATTTGTTAATTTTTTTTTTTGTCACAAAAAAATAATACATTGCCGTTCCAGCTTTCTTTTACAGCGAAAATATAATCACAAGTCGAATACGCTACATAGTCATATCTTACTTTGCAAGTCATAGCATGATAAGTAGAAAAATCTGTTTCTTAAATACACAAAATTATGCAAAGTAGTGTGTTATCGTAAAATCCACTCTGTTTTTTTTCAGCAACCTTTATCAGCAACTTGCTGCAAAGAAAAATACTATAAGAGCACATAATATACAAAGGTATAAGAATTTGTGTGTATCAAGTATCAAACGTTATAGTTCTTGCGCCATTTTGCCATAATTTGTAGCTGATCTAATCCAATGTCTTTTTTATTGCTTTTATAAGACGCTTGTCAGAATTTACTCAGCCTTTTTTGTATATTCTTTATATGTGGTAGTTTATTAAGAATTTTTTTAATCTGTTTCAGCGATATAAATAATTTATTTCACGCAAAAAAATAGACTGTATGAATCATTCATTTACATTGAAATCCTTTTGGAAAGAAAAAATAAAATATCACATGAAAATAATACCAAATGCACATAAATTTGTTGCTGATGGCCTTTACGTCAGAGTTTCTGCGTGATAGCAATAGAAAATTATTGCGTGCGTTAGTAAAACTTGCCTGAAATTTATATCAAAAAAAAACAAATAAATGACAGTAGCGCAGCAAAGACTATGAAAAACAGGTCGGTCCCTTTTTTTTTATTAAAACTGCGTTGGTTTTACAGAGAGAGCTTTTTTACGCATAAATTATTTTTTGATATAAAAAACTATAACAATAGAAAGGAAACATACAAGTTCTATAGAAAAAAATATTAAAATGGTTTGCCATCATAATTTAGTGCATACTTTATATTTTGCAACACACGTGCTAGCCCTAGCGCTCAAAATGGCTAATCCACTGTATAAATGCAAAGCTCCTATTCCTGCACTTTAGTTGTATTATGATGCATTAAAAACATAAATTGTTTATATAACGAACTGTTTGTTTCACATATAATATACTATACAAAAAAGATCTTGTGTATACAAAATTATACCCGTAAACATAAATTTGATTTAAAGTTTTTTTCCTACATGTAATTTTTTCTGTATTACATAAAACTTAGCACATGCAAATTTTACCTGGTCAAAGAAAAAAAAAACTGCGTTGGATATAGTTCTTTGCTTACAATTTATGCAAAAACACATTAAATGTACAGTTTTCTGTTTAAAAGTAATATCATGCAATAATATCTATACTTTATGCTTTTACCAAAAAATTTAAGTGCAAAAAATTTGATACCAGACGGTAGCACAAAAACTTGGAAAAAAATGTAGTCTTGCGTTATAAAAAAACGCTTACAAACACAGTTCATAATATACCATATGTTAATTGTGACATTTTGTAAAAAAGATCGTTTTACATTTTTTTAATAAAAAAATGTTATTTTCAAAAAAAACTCAGCACAGAAAAGGACATCCGCCTTTCTATTCAAGCACAACATATTTTTCTTTATAGGGACATTTTATCACTTTGTTCCGTTCTCCGGGGGCTGCAGTGCTGTCTTATACTACGTTTTACAGCCTACCTGTAATTTTTTTTTTTAGTATTGCACGTTTTACTAAAAAAACATATACAAGAATGAGATATGTGCAAACGTGCTTTTGCCTGCCGTTTAAACAACTGTTCGGTACAAGACAAGCTAGAAAAAAGAGCTTGAACACATTTAAAAGTTGTTCGATATATTTTTTATACATTATTTGTTGTTTGTTGCAATTTTGACAAATAAATATGATGCTATTATATGTGTTGTTTATAAAAGACCGCAGTCTTGTATAAGCCTGTTTGAAACCTCTTAACATGTCTTTGCTGTCTATGAATAGCATAGATTACAGCACTTAACTATTTTACAAATTTTTTTTTACAACCTATACTAAAAACCCAATGTCTATACAAAATACTTTTTTGAAGATATGTTTTCTTAATCTTATAATTACGCTTTGAAAAAACCAATAAATAAACTTCTATACAATCACCATAGTTGGTTTTTGTTTAGTATATTACGCATTAAGCAAAATATTACTGTGGCGTAATATTGATTGCAATAGAATTGCATCCATAACAGCATGAATGTTTTTCTGTTATGAGCGAGTTGGATTTTTGTTAATTTTGTTGCATTAATATTTAAAAAATAAGTTATATTTTTTTTGGGTTTAACAAAAATATTACGCAAATTTTACTTAAATTGTAAATTATGTATAATGTAGTGCTTTTCACACTTGGACTTTTAAATATTTTGCGGCATTGTCGTATCTTTAACGAGGCAGACGCAATTTTGATGCACTTTTATAAATCTGGGTTATGACAAGACAAAAGTTAACGTACTTATCATAATACTAAGTATTTTACGATTATTTTTCTATGGGGATTTTACTATTTCGGCATTTTTTTTCTAAAAAAACTGTAGAAAGCAAGTAAATGAATATTTATGTTTTTTATTGATATTATTAATTTCTCTATTATTCCTTGTAACAATTTTTTTGCGACATTGTACGCTACTTATATATGATAGTGCTTACTTTTTTTATTTTTTTTTTGCATTGCTATACAAAGCGAGCATTTAATTAGATTATATTTTATTGTAAAAAGTTTGATTCCATTACTTGGATTCTTTAGACAAATCTACGTCAAATTGATCATCATTCTGCATTCAGCCTTTTGTTGCTTATTGAATTTTTGATTTTATCACAATGATCAGATTGCACCATTTTATATATTTAATTTCTAAAATATTTTTGTAATAAAAAAAAGCAATGTCATATTTGACTTATACAAACTAATATATTACATTGCAAACTTTTTGGAATGGATATTTCGCAAGTATTATATAAATGCGGCTTGTATAATCTGTATAATTATAAATTTGCAAAAAAACGTATTCATATTAGCAAAATAAAATTCTGTTAGTTATATAATTAAATTTGTAGTCATGATGATATTCTTTTTAAGACATGGTTTTTTACTTGAAATCTTTGGCATAATATTGAGAAATTGCTATTTATAAATATTCGAAAAAGTCACACATAAAATAATTCACGTGTCAAAATAGTAAACTGTATGTATACGTTTTTTTTATATGAGGCAGTCAGTATATGAAATACATATTTATAATAGTACTAGGCAATACAATACAAAAGAAATCAGAAAAACGCTTTTAATGTTTCAAATGTAAATAAGATTTAAACAAATATATTCCATGTTTATCTTCAAGAAAATTGATTTTTTTTTTGTATTCTTATCTTTAATATACACATTTCTTTTTAAAAAATGCCGATTCATTGCACAAAATGTTTGGTAAAATTTATATGTCGTTAAATAAAATTCAATGGACCTAAATGCACGCCTTTTAAACATAAACTGCATTTTTTAAACCGTTATTGTTTTTTTAGCTGTAATTTTTGTCTTTAAACCTGCAGAAAGACATATTATAGAAGACGTAAAAAGTTTTTCTATGTTTTTAACCAGCCTTGTTCATCAAATACATTTTACTTCGAATTTTTTTTGTTTATTTGTAGATCAATTTTAATCTTTAATGCAAATCTAACTTATATTTTTTATTTAAAGAGCAAAAATCTAAAATAAAAGAAACTATCGAAAATTTTATATTAATATCCCGATCAATTTATTGGATCAAAAAAAGACAAATCTGATTGTTTTTTTTCTAATTAAATGTAATAAATTGGCTTCTTATACTTTCAATAAAAGAGAACTAAGAATTGAATTGAGTGTGTCTATCTTTAAAAGTGAATGTTATTTTTTGCATTTTTAAAGGAACTTGTTTGCCTCCGAAAATGAAATTTCAAAGGCAGAAACACGTGCAAAATTGTAGCAAAAAAAACTCAGTTTACCGAATTACCCACATTTTCTGATTCAGAAAGTGTAAATATATTTTTTAAAAGATCTATATTTAAATAAAACTACTGAAAAACATGAACATCCTATTATGGTTTGGTTGCATCAAAACCCAATTATTAAAAAAAATACAACAGCGAAACCTTTTTAAAAAATTGCATCCCCATATAAAAATTTGAAATGCACCTTTTAGTATAACACCCCTCCTGTTGTGCATAATTCGACCATATATAGGAGAGGTTTTATATCCCAGATTTTTTTTGGTTAAAAAATCGAAGAAAATTTTTCTAAACAAATTTTTTTAACAAAAAAAAATTCCTATAAAACATGTAATAAATTCTTGCTTTTTTATAGATGTTTTAAAGGACAATGACTGCTATTTGGTTATAAATTATTTGTGTATGCTACTGGCACAAATTTATTTTTATTTAAATCTAACATGTCAATTGTAGCGTAACTAGATGAACACATATTTTTGTGCATATCACCGGCATAGCGAACGGGGGGGGGGGCAGGATTATCCCAACAGACCCCTAAGCATAAAGTGCAGGCCTAAATTCAAGCAACGTAAACAGGGGAGTATTTATGGAGACAAGCACTGGGGGCATGTGGGTGGTGACTCCCGGCTACCATAACGCATAAAAACATTTACATGACGGTTTTTATTATAAAATCAACAAAATATGGTGAACTATGTTTATGCAAGTACATAAATAAAGCCAAAGTCCAATGAAACAATCGAATCGAAGTCTATGCATAGAATTCTTTTGCCGTTTTTTTTTAAAACTATATATACTAAATTAAGATAAATCGTAAAACTAAATGGCAAGATTTTTGATAGAAAAATTAATTAACCGTGTTTTATGTTTAAAATGATATAGGTTTTACTACTTAATATAGAAAAATAATTAATTTAAAAGATTTGCGCAATAATTTATCTTACTAATCTTAATACAGCCTTGTCTCAATCTCCTAAATTTATATCGAAAAAAAGATCAATGTTTTCTGTTCTGCAAAAAAAACTGCATGGATGAGTTTTTGTTACCTTTTCGCTTCTTGCAAAAATAAAGTGCATAGCCTCTTTTTACTACTAGCACAATGATTACCAAATTACATGTACAAGATGGTGTAAATGACAACAGTTCTCTACTATAACCTTTATAAATTATGGTTTACCTATTTTCCAGTAGAAACAAAACACAAAAAAAATAACTGGGGGTTAAAAATTTTTGCAGTGTTTTTTTGCACGTGAATGATAAGTATTATCTGTTGATGTTATAACAAATTTACTTTAAAGCAATCTTTATCTTTTTTATTTATCTAAAAAAGCAAAAAAAATACCATAATTATTGCAAGTCTGTCCTACCTTGATCTTATATTGTTTTAAACGTAAGGCTATAGGCAAATATTTATTATATGCTTTTATTTATATTTTTACTTAGTTGGGCTTTTTTATTGCGTTTAAAGTTGGTTAGATAATTTTTTAGGAGTGTTCGTTTGCTGATAGCCAAAAAACTTCTACTTAAATAATATTCATGCCAAATAAAAAGAAATTTGTCTTTTAAATATAAAAACACAGTATATTGTGTTTGAATCATCCTTTCTAAAAAGAATATTAGACAAAATTAAATTATTTTTCCAAATTGTTACATACTCTATACAATTATATTTGCTAAAATACGTGTCAACTATAGTTTTTGTCTTAATTCACTGATGCCTAGTGCAAGATTTCTCAGTGCATCTTTTTAAAATTTTATGTTTTTTGCAGTTTCAAATAATAATGAATGAACGCCAAAAAAATATAATATTGTTTTGGCTGATTCAATTTAGATATATCAGCAAATTAAGATAACAGCAGACTAGCAAAAACTGATTTTATCACGATTTACCACCAAAAGAATTTGTAAATATAAAGAGAAGGCCTTAGAAGAAAAAAAATGCCCCGGGCCCCTTTAAAATGTAAATAGGCCGCTGCGGAGACATTTTTGTGTTATTAAGGGCCTTAAACGTTGCGGCAAACCCATTTTTAAAATAACTGTATGTTTTACAATATTATTCTAAAAAAACAAAAAACGATGTTTTATCTAAGCTTACATACCCGGGTACCAGAGGACTCACTAAATTTTTGCAATTTTTTTCCCGGAAATAAAAGTAGGGTACCAGGGTATTTTTGGAGACTTTTACATTTTTAACATCTAAAGAAATATATATGATCAACCTATACTTTGAATGTAATCAAATCCAAGGTTATCCATGCAATTTTATACTGTATACTTATTGTTCAATTTACACAGATCGTTTAAGACGTAGCTGTTATAGGCTTATTTGTGAATTAATATATGGGATTTTTTTTTGATTTTGTTTGTTTTTTTTTGTATACCATATTGTTTTTACCAGTATTTTATATACAATCGCTTGCAATGTCGGTGGTAACTGCCCATTTCAACAATTTAAAAACTTAAACAATTGTATATCCTTTTTTTACGTAGATTAGACATGCAAAACGCTTTTTAACTTTTTTTTTTTGCTTTTTTTGCTAGTCAATTCTACAATTATTTAATAATCTTAGTACATTATTACTATATGAACTAGGATCAAGCGTATAACAAAGATAAGTAAAAATGAATATTTTTTTGAGTAAAACCATATAGAATGCGCGAAAACAGCATTTTTTCTCATATATAGGGCGTCGATATGCAAAACAAAACTGCATTTGTTTTAGACAAAGTTTATAACAATAGTTTTTGTATATATAATTTTTATTTTATCGACCCATTTTATACTATTACTATGGCAAAAGCACGTTGATTAGATTGGTTTTTGTAAACGAAACTTTTTTATGTGTAATAGTGACTCTGTGGTGCATTTAACAAAGCTGTAAGAATTGAGCGATAAAATATTATAAATTATTTTATTCAAAACTTTAACTTAAAATAGCCCACCATTCTGATAATTGTATTTACTTATTAATTTATGTAAAATTAAATTAAATTATAATATAATCTTAAAGGAATATGATATATCATATAAAAAACTTTACTATTTTTATTAACATTTTATATCATCTTGTCGAATTTTTATACTCCCGGAGCCATACCCGAGTACCCGGGTATACGAAAATGTAAGTTATTTGACCCCGGGGGGTTGTTTTTCGGTAAATTGAAAGCCCTAGTTTTAGCGTTATTTTGTGTGCTTATTTAAAACAAAAACCCTGGATATACCACCAGTGCTTTGACTTGTCTAAGCAGTTTAATGTTATTACAAGACTTGGAAACCGTTTCAGATTTAGTTTACTGAACCATCCTATGCTGGGACAGAAAGTTTAAACCCGGTCAATCCTTAATCCGTCAAAACACGCCCCGCGTGACCCGAATAGGTGTAAATTTACGCGTAAAGGCGGGAATTTGAATATTTTTTCTGTATTTTAAAACTTGTAAATATAGCATAAAATAAGATCTTTTGCCTGGTTTATGTGCAAAAACTATGCTTTTGATTCTTGAAGTCACAAGCAAAAACACAAAAGTCATTTAATGGCGTATTCATAAAAAATTGCCCGTACACGGGCCCGTGACCTGTAAATACCTAATGAGCTACTTGTAAAATTTGATTTAGCTGTAAAAATCATGTTCCTGATTATATGTATCTAAATATTTGCTCTTTTTTTACATATACGAAGTTTTAGCTTAAAATAAGGCGATTGATATTGCAGACCAAAATCAAAATAGAACAAAAAAACACACTAACCAAAAAACGATTTAAATTTTAACTTTGTAAAAAAATTAATAAAACGGTAGAATTTTCTCCATGTTTATTTCAGGCGTAAAATAAACTAGAATTTAAAGTTTCGGACTATTAATATGCATAAAGATTACATTTCAGATGTAATATAGCGTATAACTACCCCTAATCTTAACCATGAACCCATTGTTTTTACCAAAAACTGAAACCTAACGCAAATCCATTAACCTAACCTTTGATTACCACGAAAAGGCAAAATTTACAGTGAGAATAATTTAACAGATTTATTTTAAACCTTTTGGTGTTCTTAATAAATCATAAGATTTTTTTATGATATTTTTTTTTTTTTTTTGTACATATGTGTCCCCCTTTTATTGTGCCCAATAATATCCCGTCCTGGAAAGAGGAGGGTTAAACGACCGTTTATCTAAATATATGCTTAATTTTTAGTTAAAATACTTTATTTTTGAGCTTCTATTTTTGGTCCTATTTTGATTTTTGGTTTTTTTTTGACGCATAATTATCTCCCGAATATAATTTGTTTTTGACCATGTATTCTTGTATAATAGTCTCCTTACAGTACAAATTAATTTATCAAAAAACTATTTTAAAAAGATATTCCACTATGATTAATTATACATAAATACCATGCCAAAAATAATTTTATTAAATTGCATATATTAACTTACTTTTGCATCAAAATTTAGACCAAAACCTCCCAAAATTGACGACTGTCGAATTATACCCAACTATTTACCCTTGTTGGACCGAAAAACTTTAATTGCGTCAGGAAAAAAACATAAATAAGAATTTAATGTTTTTTTTTTCTAATTAAAAAATGTAAATTGATATTCAATATATCCCTTTCAGTTAGGGGTTCCAAAAAGACGAAAATCAAAGTTTGAAACTTGGGAAAAAGACTGGATCGAACTACATCAAAGTTTGATCCGGATTTTTTGCTGGAACTTTGCAAAAATATCTGCATTTGTGCAAACCCAAATGAAATATTATGATTATAACTTATAAGTAGTAATAAGGACGTGTTACAATAAAAAAATATGTCCGTAGAAAACATTTAAATAAAGTGCATTTTTAACTCATAACTAGGGGGATTCATCGACAGTATTTTTTACATTTTGCAGTAAAATAATTAAATGTGGCAGTTTTTTTGCTTTTGACCGCAGAAGTTTACTGCATTTTAGCTATATTCTGTGGTAGATATTATGCAAAAAAAGCTAAAATGAGGTACAAATTCTCATTTCTAAGGTATATGCACATTTATACTTGCAAATAATACGTTTTTATGTTTTAAAAATCATGTTTTCTTTCATTAAAAAATATAAATCTAAAAAATGCAGTTTTTTGCAGTAAAATAGGTATTATCGCAGTATTTTGCAGTATTTTACTGCATTTTTGGTCCCCCCTACTCATAACTATTAATAATTTTATTTAAAAATCTTTAAAATGTTAATACAATATAAATAGAATTAAAAAGAATTATAAAGATTTAAATCATTATTTTTAAGATGAAAATGAAAAAATAGTATAAAAATAATAGCGATGATAAACTTTCATCTGCCAAATTTGTTCTTTAAATCCTAAACCATTCCCGATTACCGAAAAGGATTTTTTGCGTCTGTTGAACTTAGATTAAGACTTTTAACCCCATGAAAAATACTTTTAAGAATAAAGGTTCAAGTTTAAAAACTTCAAATCGTCGCAAAATAATAAAAAACCACGTACGTATATACAACATTGAAAAATTTTATTTTCCCCTCACAGATACTAATTCCTCGCATATTTCAGAAATATTTATTTCATGGGATATATGTTCTTCCTGGATCCTTAGTTCTCTGTTTCTCGATTGATTTTTCCTCAATATCAGCGTCTTCTCTACTTATATCATATAAATAAATGTTATTTTTTGTTCTTGAGTAATTTAGAAGAATAGATGTTACTCCGATTATCGCTTGATTTCATATCTTCATACGGATTTTAAATTGCAAAGTTGTTATTTTCTTCGCAGCGCGTGTATAATGATCAAATTCCACTCTTCTGTTTTCCCATTTAGGGAGGTAATAAAATTAAAAATAATAGTACAATTATTCCGGCAAACTTTGACTCAAACTTCGAAAAAAATAAACCAAAAAAAAATATTCTAAAGTTTTAGATCAAATTAAATTTGAGGTGGAATCTTTATTCATGATTGAAATAATACCCAGTTATTTTCAATTAAAACACGATTATTAGAATAATTATGATTAGTATGTCAAAAATCATTATACACATATATAAATTGTTGAAAGTGGTTGTTGTTACTTTTGTAAGTTTTTGCCGTAAAAATTAAATGACGTATTATAATAGCAAATAAAAAAAATGCTAATGGAAAGTTATATTATTAACAATTAAAAGCAAATTAATCTGATATGTTTTCTTGGACATCTATTTTGTATATATATTATTTTTTTTCTAATAATAAAACTTTTGTGGACGTAATTTATAGCTTTGTTTAGTAGAAAACTCATATCCCATAATATCGCCATTATAGAGGGAAATCTATAAAAGCCACATCATAATATGGTCATACCATTTTTGGAGCCGCTGATGGTAATCAAAGCCATAATAACAGAAATATGTAAATTTAATTATATACTTTAAAGATACTTGTCGTTGTTTTTTTATTTAATTTATAAACAAATCCATGCTTTATACTCGTGTGGATTACACACTAATAGAAATGCACAAAAAAAGAATATATATGTACAAAAACCATACTTTTAACAAATCTTTTTAATTGTATTATAAAAAAGAGTAAAAAAATACTATAAAACTTTTAAATTAAAAATATTCACATTTTTATATTATTTTCTTTTATATTATATTTTTGGTAGTTCTTCATTATCTCAATGTAAATTTAAAAATTTTCAACAAAGTGCAACACTTTTAATACAGAGACCTAAAGTTCGAAATTCTCTGATTGTAAAATCTAGGAGTGCTCTTACTAGTGTACTCCATTAACCGTTTACGTATTTTTTTTCGCCACTTCCTTACCGTTACTATACGGATTGTAAACGGTTACCCGGTTAGTTCATGTGTGCTGGATTTACTTTTATGCACATTTTTTTTTTAATCCTTTATACAAAATAAAGTATAAAAGACAAAATAATGAATGTTATAACGTAGAAGATCCAAAACAACCATTTCTTGATTCTAAAAAAAATTCGAAATTATATATCAACGCTTCATCTTTATATTATTAATATTTATATATATAAATAGATGTCTGTAAAATGATGATGCTTTACTACTGAATATACACGGTGTTCACCTTGAAACTAATCGTATGTTATGAGTATCTCAAAATAACACCACTTATTGTAAGCAGTGTTTGGTAAAATACTTATAGCTTATAGAAATTACCCATTTGGTAGATTTGTATGCCATTGGAATTTACGAATTACCCGTCAATAGCCATTTCAAATAAAAATTGTATATAGGGCGATAATATGTGTAAAATTGTACCTAAATAACTTTGTGTTTCACTATAGGTAAAATTAACCACGTAATTTGTTCCATATTTTAAAAGAATGTTACCCTTATAGGCAATTGAAAATCTAATAAAATTAGAAATAAGAAATATCAATCATGAGTACCACTAATATTTTCTAGCAGTGATTCTATTCATACGTATACTACTACATCAAGCCATAGAG
>JAQFYM010005441.1:0-13297 GCA_034694785.1 Agrenia bidenticulata
GTTGTATATTACAGTAAATTTCTTACACAAAATACACACATTTGTATTTTGTTACAATGCAAAATGATAATCTCCGTAATTTATCAATCAATAGAAGTAAATTGTGTACCAAAAATACCTTTTGTTATGTGTTTTTTTGTACGTAAAACACAGTTTCAATGTTTTTTGTACAAGCGAAGCACGAGTAGTCAATATTTATCTCAGTTTTATAGTTTTTTTGTTATAATACATTGTGCGCTTCATTGAACATGTTTTGATGCTTTTTTTATACGAACAGACTTACAACTACGTAAAAAATTAACTACATATATATGCTTTAATTCGCCAAAAAATATTGCTTTACTTTTTATTATTTGGAAATGGTTGCTCTGTTTACATTTTTTTATCTGGAAACTGATTGTCTCCCAAAAAGAAGAATAAATATAAAACTTATATTCCAAATTATGGTTTCCTATTAGAGTTTCTATTCTTTATGACACTATTTCTTTACTAGTTTCCTAAAAATATTTTTTTTGTGTATTTATATGGTTATAAAATAAAACAGGTATATACGCACAATGAATAGAAAAAAACCAATACAAAACTACGTTTGTAATAGATTTTGGTACAAAACTAAAGCATTCAAGCTTGCAAAATCCGGTTGTTTTAAGAGCTTGCTGGTGGATAAAGGTTTTTGAGTTAATACATCGGGACAAAATTAGAATTGCTTCTATAAGTGTGAAAGCAATGTTTGCCTCTAACAATTTTTGTGCACTTTTGCAATCTTTTTTTGTATTTTTACGTATAATATTAATATCAAGGTTAGCATCACCTGTACAGTTTTATAAAGTGTAGAAAAAAAAAACTATGCTGTTTTACTGGATTAACGTAGCATATTCTAGTTTTATTTGTATAAAAAAGCAAAGTGTATATTAATTATTAAACTTATAGCAAATACATCTTTATTGCAATTTTTTTGATTGCAAACTGCGTTCAAGTATTATTATAAATCAATTTCTTGCAAAAAAAAGTGTACTATATTCTGTAAACTGTGACAAAAAAAATCAAAGTTTTTTTATTTCTTTTATGTATAAAACACAATGTTATGCGCAGTTTTTTTTTTATAATTAAATTACACTGCGTTAGAGAAAAAAGTAAATAGTTACAGCAAAATTTCAAAAAACTAAAAACGATAAAATAAGCATAACACGACTCAATCATATTGATCGTTTTTAAAAGCTTAGCGGTTCGTTCATACTACACATATAAATTGAGCTTTATTTTTACATACGATAGATTTTCTTAAATCAGCTTTTACTCCAAAAACATAAACGATACTCTAGATACATCATTTAATAGTTTTAAAAAGCAAACATCCGTATATCGTTGTAATGCATACGCACGTGTTGAAGCAAAAACTAGGTTAAATTTACAAATTATAGTCAACGGATCTGTTCATGATTTCTTTTGATGGCAAACCTCGTAAGAATATAATTTTTAGGTTTTAATGTTTACGTTTTATATTTTTATTGTGTAAGTTTTATGTATCAACGTTTTATTTATGTATCTTTTTCTATATACATACTTAACACAATCTTCCGTTCCTATTTAATTTTTGTTATGCAAACTAGACAAACCCGTAAGAAAATACAATTTATTTACGAATGTTTTTATAATATGTCTTTTTATTATACCCGTCGTAAACAGCGAAGAAGGCACATAAAGCACAAGTAAAAGGTCCCACAATTTATACATTATGAGATAAAGGTAAAAATTATAAAATATATTTGGGCAGTTATTCGTTCCTAAAGTTCAGTAAATTTAGTTGCAAACGATATTTTCTGTTTCGATCGGTTTTGTAAAAAACTTGGGTTATTTACTTATCAAAACACAATATGCAAAAGAAAATGTTTCTTCTAATGTAAAATACTTTTAAAAACTCTACTAGCTGAAACTTATAGTTAAAGTAACTTTAGTTGTGTCTTGTAACACTAGACAAATCTTTTCAAAACAAACAATATACGATCGTTGTATACCAGTTGTATACTAAGCCATTAAAAGCGCGAACTATACCATACCCTGGACGAAAAAAGTCGAATGTTACATTTTTTTTTTTTGTATAAAAAAATTGTTACACGTGTAGTTTTTGGCTTGCTACTTTTAATGCGTTAGCGTGGTAAAGATTTCGGTCCGAGAATATGTTTTTGGCTCACCAAAATAAAAACACATGTTTGACGTGAACTGTAATGTTTTAATGATTTTTTTGGTTTTTACATTTTAAAGGAAATTTTAAAGTTGTAACACGACAAGTATACATATCTTCTGCAGCAAATTGCTATTGGTTATAGTTTCATTTGTTTTTTTTTTTTACAAATATGCTGAATTGCATTTAAGCATTTATGTTACGTGTGAAAAGCAGTAAGTAACAAATTTTGCAATAGATTAATGGCTGAACGTATATTTTTAAAGCAAAAAAAAACTATGAGTACAAACAAAAAAATATAAAAAATTGCACTCGACAAATAAAATGGTTGTAGCTATTGATGTTGCTGTAGTTAGTTTATTTTGTTTTTTTAGGAAAATTGATTTCTTTAGCAAAAAATTACGTTTTTATTTCTTTTTACTATAGAAACTACTTCTTACTCTATCGGTAAAATGTTTTGGGGTTTTAAATCGATTTTTGACACCTTTTTTACAATTTTTTTTTTATAAGTAATGTTTTTACAGGGCACAAATATGTTATAAAATATACCAAGACAAATCACACAAACAAAAAAAAAAATGTATTTTACTTACGTGTTATAAATTTTTTATTGAAAAACGCACAAAAAAGGCGTTTTTACTTTGCTTTTGCGTTAAATTTTTAGATCTCTTGGAGAAATCTCAATTCCGTATTGTTTTTTCGCTATAAGTTTTTGGTTGGATTTTGCGGCAAAAAATGATCTTTTTCTACATTAAGCAAAACGCTTGTAACTTTTTTTGCATGACAACAAGTTTTTACTTAGCAAAGATATCAAAAGCATGCTTTTTTTCGTACAGAAAAGTTGCAACAAAATCAGCGTAAACGACCTTTTTGATCTCAAAGCATTTTTTTCTTTTTTTATCAAAAAAGTTTTTTAGTGTTGTTCAATAACTATATGTACAAAAAAACATAATTTTGTTTTTTTTTTGCAAAAAAATTACATAGGCAGTGATCCAAGGTTTTCCAATAAAATTTTCAAAACGCCTTTGTGATATAAAAGTGATATAATCATTTATAAAAATATGTTTAGCAATTTTTTTTTTCTACATCTAAGAACGAAAAAAAAAAACATTTAATATCTTTAAAGCTAATTATATGCAATGTTTTGTACCAAAGCTATAAATTCAGTTCGTTTACGGGCAATGGAAGCAAAATAAAAAAAGGTTAAACGAAATACGAGACCTATTAAAACAATGCATCTACTTTATAAACAGAATTCGGAGTTTTAAAATCAAAAAGAAGCTTGGTCAACTTGTAATATAGAAAAAGTTTAAAACACATAAAATTACAAGATTTACAGTTAAATTATACTCTTAGTTGAATACAATACATGAAAAGTATTTTTTCCCTAAAAAACTTTTGTAAGATAACAAACAATCTGAAAGCGTCATTGCAGCCTACTATTGTTTAAAAAAAAGTAAATGCATTTTTATGAAAACACAAAAATGCAAATTTTATAAAGTTTTTTTTAAGATGGTAAAATTAAAAACCTTCAGTTTTTTTTCAATAAGCTTTTAAACGGCAAAATTGTTGAATAAAAAACAGCTTAGTTTTTTTCTACGTTCAACAATAAAAAATTGGCTATCTGCATCAACGCATGACGCATGCATCACAAAATTCTGCAATATTTGATTTTACTATATAATATGCTATTTTATCTTGTAAATCTTTATAGGTTTTTAGGATTTTTATACCATTTTAAAAAAAAATCGTTACATAAAAAAATTCTGCTTTAAAAAAAGTTATGCCCACGCACGCCATTATTCACACGCACCACAAGATATTACGATGGCATTGGTATGATGCAGTTTTTTATACTTTTTCTTAAAAAATGTGTTTAATGTTTATCGTTAAAACGATTTTTTCGTTTTTTCAGTAGTTAAGTATACTTGTTTAGAACGACCAGAAAATATAAAATACATGCTCCAACAACTTGCTAGCTTTTTTCGTTTAAATATAAAAACGGCTTTTTGGCGGCAACAATCACTCCTGAGTCAATAATTTTTTTTTTTTGGTAATAAAAAATGACCAAAACTATTTAAAGACGCAAAATATACTTTGGTGACCGTTTTTATAGCAAAAATACAAAATCGTATCGTTTATCTATTAAAAAGCAAAAATATATCGTAAGTACGGTAACGTCAAAAAGTAAACAGAATTTTTTTATTTGTTAGTTTAATAGCTAATTAAACCGGTTTGCGCTAGGACACGTTTTCAAATAAAATAAATAACTCTGTCATATAAGTTACTGATATAATTTGTGCTGCAAAAGTAGTACTGTATGTTCGATTAATACAAAAATATGTAATCTAAAGTCTTTTACATATTTTTGCTATAAAGAGAAAGTACAAAACACGTACAAATTTGTACTTTACGAAAGAAATCATTATACGGATATGATTTTTTTTTGTAGTTAAATTTTTTGTAAAATCAAGTTTCTGTTTTTTTGTTGGCTTATGATTATGTGTTAATTTAACTAAAACGATATACTAGGTCCGTGAAAAAAATAAGAAACCATATAAAGTGGCAAACACTTTTACTAATGATTTTACAGTTAGCATTAGAAAATTTTGTTCCTATCACACAGAGCTAACGTAGTGTAGTTTTTTATTTTGTACTGCTTTTAATTTTTGTTTTTATTGTATATAGGTCCAACTTTGTATTTTGTTGCATATATCTTTTAATAAAAAAATTCCTGCCATTAGAAAAATACGTTTTGTTTACAAGTTTTTGTGACCTGCACGACAAGGTTTCTATACAGCAGCATTCAATCAAGTGGCATGAGTATAAAAACAAGCAAAAAAGCAAAAAAAAAATGTATTGACGCAAATAACTCATCACCAATAAATGCGTAAAATTTGCATATTTTTTTTGTTAGCCATTTTCTTAACTTGTGTATTTCTACATATTTAAAAACAATACTTTGGCCTAATCTACACAGTTTAGTTTCTTTATGTTACCAAAAACGTTTTTTTTTTTACTTAACGAGTATTGAGTCAAAACATGCGTTCAAAATAGCATTTTTATGCAAATAAAAGGTTTTTATGCATTTGAGTACTTTTTATTCTATGCGCTTCTATAGTTTCGTTTTTTTTACAAGCCTATCGAATACACTAAACTAATCGTACAGCTCCTTCTGGGTACCTAATTGATAGTTTTTACATATGCTGATTATCCCTTCTAAAAAATATTTAGATTAAAAATCTAGATACACATAAAAAAATTAAAAATTTATTTTGGCGCAAACTGAAGCATAAACAACCATAAGTTTAGTGTACCACCACAAATTAGTATTAATTTGTAACTTCTAAATTGTATTTGTACAGTGCTACATATATATTAAACCTGGGGTAAAAATGGCAAAATGATAGTCTTTGTCAGATGAGTATCTTAAAATGCTGTCTGATAAAACTTATCACATATATTTTTCTGATGTGCGATAGCGTATACTGTAACCTATATAAAAACAAAACGCATTTTGGCTTTCAAAGCACGTTAGTTACAAACTTATTAACAACTTGTTTTTTGTATGCGAATAAATTTTCTTTTTGCATTTTTGTTATCGCTGATGCCCTTGGAAAGTGTTTTTAACTTATTGAGACAATGGATGTTTAATACACTCATGTGTTTCCTAATCTATTTTGCTTATGATGAATAAATATGATCTTAATATTATATATATTTTGCTTTTTATGTGTGTGTTTTTGCTAAAATTTAAAAATAAAAGGTAATATGTTTTTATTTGTACGAGTCAGGCTGTATTTATAGTGTTTCTAACTATTCGCTATCATCCGCCATTTTTATATACTATTAAGTATTATAAACTGATGCTACTCTGCATTTTTGCCTAATTTTGATGTTTTAAAACTCCGTTTTTAGGATGATATTTACAAGCCGAGATTGCGTAAAAAAAATTTATATGCGAGCTTGCGGCCACGATTTTTATTTCTACTGCTTTTTTATAATTCGGCATGCTAGTGGCGTACAATACAGAAGGGATGTATCTTTCCTAATATGAAAAACGTGTTGAATACACGAGGGAAAAGTGCCTTTTATGTTGTGCAATGTTCCATTAGTAAAAAATCGGCAATTAAACATTTAATAAAAAAAAATCAAATACAAAAGTATTACGATTTTTCAATTTATAAATCGCGTTTTAACTTTATTCAATTTGTAAAAACTGACTAGTTCCAGTCTAAAAAAGAAACTTCACGGGTACGCCATTCAGGCAAGTCGGCATAAAATATATATATTGCATATATGCTGTGTTTTCGTTAAAGCTTGTTGCTTTTAAAGCACTTAGAAACTCTTATGGAATACTTTTTATATAGTAGCGTCATGATAACATATCAGTCACCTTTGGCGTGTAAATTATTACCAAATAAGTTTTTTTGTATGACATTCTATAATCCTAAAGTTTTTGATATTGATTTAATTTTATATTAGTAAGCAAACATAATTTTTTTTTTTAATATTTGTATGTGTTGATACTAATAATTTTTCTGCAGCTGCGTATATAAGTTGTTCTTAACTAACCATATTAATTGTTTAATATAAATCTAAAAGCTTTTTTTATATTTTACAAACATTTGTAAGGTATGTTGTATTACCATTTTGCATAGAAATTATCATTAGACTCATTTTATTATTTTTTTAGCATGCCATTAATATTTAACATATATATTTTATCAGTCAAGACAGAACGCTGCCATTTAAACTTATAGAGGATGTGCCAAACCAATGTTTTTCACAAATGCTAAATACCAGTAACAAAAAAAGCTAAATCGGCCATTTATAGGTTCTTGCCATATGTTTTAAATGTTCAATTTTACAATATGTCAACTTTATGCGTCAATATTTCTTAAAAAAGTTTTCTAAAGAATACAGTTCAAAACGCACATTATAAAAAATGTTTTGTGACATTGAGTTTCTAATAATACAGTGATCTATACAACATTTAATTACTTTCTACCCGCCTCATGCGCCTTTGTTTTTTTAGAGAACGGAACCGAATCTATTTTCGTATTATGGTTTTTAATTTTAAACACACAAGTCCTATATGTATCGCCTTTGTAAAATGGTTTACATCGCTGATTTGAGCCTCTTGTATGTTCAGCAAAATAGAATCAATACGGATCAAATTTCACGCTGATTTTTAAGATTATCATAATATTGTGTCACTTTTCTTTCGTACGCTTTAAGGAGCCTTTCTACGCAATAATTATCTTTTTTTTTAGACGTTATAAATACTCAAAAGCCTGTAAAATACAAAATTAATTGTAAAACTATCTTTAATTTAAAATGTAAAATAAAACTTTGTATTACGAATGCAAAGCATATAAAATTTCATATTAAATGACTAACTTTATGATTTGAGTCAATGAAGTATTAAAAGTTACCTTTTTTATGCTATAAAAAAATTATAACAGTTAGATTGTACAGTAGTTCCTTTTCTATGTTATTAATACAAATAAAAAATATTGATGGTTTAATCACAGAGTTTGCACAGTTTGAATAAAATAGAATTATGGGTTGTTTTTTTTTTTACGTTTGCATTGCACAATACAGGATGAAAGTTTTTTTATATGTTTTAGCTATCTAATTCAACGTACGCAATATAAAGATATGATAGTGGATATATATATAAAAAATATCTGTTCAAAGAAACAGTTTTTTTTTATTTGTTATGAACAGCCGTTTTTTATTTTTTTTATTTTAGTTGTCTGTGTTATAGTAAGATCGATTTATCATTTCGGTAGGTTATTTGACTGCAAATAAAATCAAAAAAAATGCCTACAGTATCGTATATGGCACTTATACGCAAATTATTTTTTTCGGACAATTAATAAGAGTATTTTGTAATATAAACATAGTTGCAACCATTTTGCAAAGGGGCATTTTGCTTTATGGGTTGTTAAAAATCTGGGATATTTTCTTATGTGATCGTGCAAAAATGCCAAAATCTACGTGATAAGTTTTGTATAAATCAATATAAAATAAATATGTAACAGTCATGATATTTTTTGACGAAATATTCATGAGTTTTTTTCCTTTTAAATATTGTAGGGTTTATGTTGCTTTTTTTACAAAAAAAGCTTTCAAAATAAAAGTTACAACAAAATATTGCCATAACTTGTAAAACAATTATAATCTATCTAACAATTTATGGCGACGAAACCTAAAAATCCAAGTACGACAGAAAATGAACAATTTCTTTTGTTGCAATAACTAATAAGAAATGACGATTTCTTAGAATTTAGAAATAGAGGTCGGTAACAAATATTATTGCCACAAAAAATATTGTGCAAATATTGCATGGTTTTTTTTCCATATGAATATACACAAGACAATTTTCGATAGTTTCTTTTTGTAAAACAAAATAAGCGGCATTTTCTATATTTAGGGATTCTTGTATTTATTTTTAAAAAGGAATACTTCTATTTCTTTAACTGTCGAAAAAAAAAAGATATAAATGCAAATACCATTTAGAAAATTTGGAATGATATGTATGGCGTGTTTTAGTATATAAAACAGTCTATGTAATTTTTTGAGCTTTAAAATACCATGACGCATATCAAGACATATTTTTTATACGGAAATCAATTAAAATAGACAAATAAATTTAAAGAGAAAAGTAATATCACACATTTACCGAAACTTTTTTCTAAATTTTTGCACCAAAACCTTTATCACTATTTTTTCTAATACAAAAAAATTACAAAAACAAAAATATTTTTTTTACAATAATTACTACGATTTTTTCGCGTAAATTGTATATTGAACACTTTTCCAATGTTACAACAATTGTTTGTTTTATTGTAAAATATATTATTGTTGAGAAATAAAAATACAAACCAATAATCAATACAATATTACCGACCCCTGATTAGAATATAACAAAATTCCTGCATAATTATTTTAATTTACAAAACTTGCAAATTTTTCTTTTAGTTTAAATTATTTTTTAAAAAGACAATTTATGTGATTGCACACTTTTCCTTAGTTTAGAAGCTCAGTTTATATATTTCCGGGTCGTTTGACGGTCAATAAAAGTAAGCCAGGAATTACTTATTTAACTTCGATTTCGTCCAAAGTTTTGTTTTTACTTCGAAAACACTGAATATATAGTCGATGGGTAAGTGCAACATTATGGATTAAATGCTTTTTTGGTATACAATCAGAATTATTGTTCGTGTTGTATTTTTTTTGTACAACCATTCTTTATTATTTATTTTTTATCAAAACTTTTTCTTATGGTTCGGCTAAATTATATCAACAGGGCCAGAAGTTACATTGCTTAATTAAAAAGCGTAACCGCTCGGCTGTCATACCGAATCGAAGTGGCGGTACGAGCATATTTAAAACTAATGATTAAACAACAGAAATTAGTGTTGCATCGTACTAGATTTTTTTATTCGCTTTTAATGTATATTATGATACAAAGTTATTAACTTCTTACATTTAAAAACTGCTGTTTATACTTAGTATTTCACTCTAAAAATCTACACGTATACAGTACAAAGTTCAACCTCGATCAAACGTTGCCCAAATATTTTATGTGGCATAGAAAGCAAAAATTTCCAACGGTACATATAAATTTATATATATATACGGCAAACAACATAAAACTTATAAATGCATTTTCGCATATGTTGTTATCGTTTTAAGTATTTTGTTTTGGTATTTTTTACTATTTTCAAAAAAAGTTGTGTAAAAAATAAACACAAAAACATACTGGGTTAAAAAAATTATGATTATATAATGATTCAGCATCTGTACAAAATAATATTTGCTTGACTTTCTTTCAGTAAATAATTCAATACACGATTTTTTTTTTATTTATAAACAAAAAAAAACATAATTATAATTAAAAAAAAAACATATATGCACATAACTAACTATTAAAATCAGCATTATTTGTATGTTACTTTGTATCAAAAAGGCTTAGCAAGTTCTGCGCAGTTTTTTACGATATAAAAATATAGAAAAAAATGTTTTCGACCTACAAATATATTTTCTTTTTGTATAAAAATGCTACCTCTGTTGGTATAGATATAGTGTCCAAAGTGCATTGACATACATACAACAATTACAAGTAAATGTGGCCTATCACAGACAACACTTTCTTTGGCAGTTTTTGTATCAAAAGGTGTTTTTTTTGCGTTAAAAACATTTTTTGTATTTTTTACATTATAAATATACTACCATGATTTACAAAAAAATACTAGAAAACAACCTCTTAAATATACATGTAATTCCAGTATATAGAACGCAGAGAATTTATAGATCAGAAAACCTAAAAAAGTAAGGCATCGTATAAACTATACACATATACAAAAAATTACCTGGCAAAAAAAAAACTTTTGTTGAAATATTGTTGCAAAATAAAATACGGCTTTATATCCCCAATCCATTGCTTATTATATAAGTAAAAAATTCGTATTTTTTTGTGCTGATTTGATCTCTTAGTAAAAAATTTAGTGATGTTGTTTCTC
Source organism: Agrenia bidenticulata (assembly GCA_034694785.1). Classification (NCBI taxonomy): domain Eukaryota; kingdom Metazoa; phylum Arthropoda; class Collembola; order Entomobryomorpha; family Isotomidae; genus Agrenia; species Agrenia bidenticulata. Next base: position 10,717 of record JAQFYM010005441.1, read on the forward strand.
AAATGTTTATAACTACTGCTTACATATTATTGTATTTCTAAGCAAACCTGCTTCACTGTTAAGGTTTATATAACTCTTTTGCATAGCGGTTCACGAGATGCAGGTTAACCTGCAGAAATACATCTTTGCGCTACTTGCTATCTTGTCGAAGGAAAATTTAAAAGCTAGTTAGCAAGGCATCTATGACTTCCTGTGTTACAAAAAGGATTTTTAACATCCAACTTGCATATTCTTGTACGCTTTAATTAAATATAGGTTTATCCATAAAAAAAACCCTTTTAGGCACGTTATTTTTTTTTATTTTGTAACTTGATATACGCACAAAAAAAATATCTACGCCGAAAATGACATAGCATTAAAAAAATTGCTTGTTTTTTAGAACGTCGATGCAGCGGCGTAGCACAGGGGGCACGTGCCCGCCCCTAGAAAAAAAATGTAGCAAGAATTTAGGATATACGGTGTAGCATCGAAGAGTTTCCGATATCAAAAAGTGTTTCGGCACACACTTTTCGTTGCTAAAAAGTGTCCGGCCGGGAAAATCGAACGTCAAAAAGTGTCCGACCAGACACTTTTTGACAGTCAAATAGTGTCCCAGTTGTCAAGAAGTGACCCCATATAACTATTGGGTGTTCGACACTTGTGTCATCATGATTAGTTTAGAGTGAGACAAAGTACAATCATTTCGATAATTTAGTGATAAACAATCCTGTTTCATTTGTTTTACAATCTATAACCAAAAAATTTATATCTTTTTGATAAAGTATAATATTTTCAAAAACATGGTGGAAACATCAAATTGTAGATAAAAAATGGTATTTTACATGCAAATTACAAACATAACGACCGTCCAATGCTTAAGTGCTGAGTAAGTTTAAAATGCTAAACAATCAATTTTAAATTTTTAAAGACAACAAAAATTGATTTTAGGAAAAGGTTAATTATTTTGTGACCCATTTTTTTATTTTTATTTTTCCTTTTTAGCACTTTTTGTTCAAAAATTTCTTAATATGTATAGAAACCAATAACTAAACTATGAGAATGAAAGAAGAAAAAATAAGAACCTAAATGTACAAAATGTACTAAAGATAATGTATAAAAAACAAATTAATAAAATTTTAGTTTATGCGCTATGTATACTACCTTGTAAATCAAGACATACCTTTTCCCCTAGTCTTTTACGCGCGAACAGTATGCTTAATCTGAAAACGCACTTATCAAAGGGCTATTAAGCTTCAGTCTAGCGTTGCATTACTAAATTTATAACTGTCTTTGACAGGAATTTTTTGGAATTCAAAAAAAAACCCTACTGCGAATACTTAGTGGTCAAAAACCGAAAAAAAATTAAAAGTATGTGTAAAATATAGACTTTGTGCTTACAAATGCAGACAAATTTTGTTTCGATCGATATGATTCAGTGTTCTAAGTAGGAAGAACCCTGAATGAGATATCCTGTCAAAACAAGTGCCAAATTAAGTAATTTAGCGCGTTGCTTTTTTTTTTAAGCCTTTTGAAAAGTGCTTTTCAAATTGGTTATACTAGTCGCCTTTTAAGTGCACAGGTAAAAAAAGTATGTCGCAATTTACAAGGTATCACGTATAGCGCATGAACGACAAAATGTCATTTTTTTGTCCTTCATACGTTATCTGTAGTATATTTTGTACATTTAGTACCTTATTTTTTCTTTTTTCCTCCTCTTAGTTTAGTTATTGGTTTCTATGGATATAAAGAAATTATGAAACGAAAGTAGGTAAAAAAGGGATAAAAAAATAGTTCATATTGACATACACCCTTTAAAAAAACAATTTTTGTTGTCTTAACAAATTTAGAAATTGATTGACTAGCATTTTGAAATTTTCAGCACTTAAAAATTAAAAGTTGTTCTTTTTGTGATTTACATTTAAATCAACATTTTTATTCTTAATTTGATGTTTCGACCATTTTTCTTGGAAAGATCAATTTTTTAATTTAGATTTAATTGTTTCGGTTTAGATTGTGAACAAATGGTACAGGATTGTTTTCCACTGAAATTATCAAATTGATTGTTATTTGTCACACTTTATAACAAAAAGGATATCAAAAAGTGTCAAACCCCTATATCTATAGGGGCACTTTTCGACAAGGGGGACACTTTTCGACAGTCGAATTTTGTCCGGCCGAACACTTTTTGACGTCAAAAAGTGTCCGGTCGGACACATTGGATAAGGGAAAATGTTTAACGCTACAGGGGGTCTTTTTTTGTGCAGAGATTTTTTTGATAAAAAAATTTTAAATTAAAAATTGTTAAACTAAAAATTTTCAAAAAAGAACTGTTAAGATTTTTGTCATATAGAATCGTGTTTTTTTCTATTTTGAAACTATACACTGACTAGCCCTCATCAAAAAAACTCCTGGCTACGCACTGTGTCGATGGGTTGATGTTTTTTTTTACAATATAGGTCAAGTTTATAACTAATCAATACATTATTACTAAACTCGCTGATCTTGATACATACCGTAAAGTTCCGATAATAAGGGCAAAATTTTGAAAAAAAATTGGGGATAAAAACTGTCAAAATAAAAAAGTAAAGATTTTTGTCATGTC
>JAQFYM010005442.1:0-13293 GCA_034694785.1 Agrenia bidenticulata
TTGCGCATACTAGATGCTTTTTATTTTGAATTGTTTTCTACATTTTTTCTGCCCTCAAACTAACAATTTATAAAATCAGTGTAGAAGAGATTAGAAAACTTTCTTAACAAGCCACAAAATGAGAAAAAATGGCTCACTAAAAGTGCACAACTATGTAGGAACAATAAGACATTTGGCCGCCAAAAATACAAATCCGGATAAACCAATTTACGGAATCATCTTAAGTGCCCATCCAATCGTGATCAAGTACAATACAGCCTTCTTAAAGGACTTTTGCGCCCTTGTACACTTTATATGTACATTTTCTATACAAAATTGTGTTTGATTGTATGTTGTAAGTATTGTTATGAATCCTAGCGAACTAAAGTACACGGTAATAAAACCAGTAAATCGCACTTGTTTGTAGCAAGCAACTTCGGAATATTATATTTGCGTTTGATGAGGTAAAAAAACCACACTTCCGATTTATTTTGTATTTTTTTTTCGCTTGGTCAGAAATAAACACTTTGTTGTTGCTTTACATTCCGTATTTTCAGATAACAAAATTAAAAAGCTAATATTTTACTGGACTTTACAACATTAAATGATTAGAGAAACTATACAGCCGACAATTATAGTGATACCATAACGTCACTACTTACTACATATAACAAACAATTATAAAATGTTATTTGTTACGTGGGCGAAAACTGCAATACAAAAAAAGCATTAGCAAAACATCTAGAAGTACATCTGATAGGGTGCGCAAGCCACCAGCTTCTTTTAGCTGTTGAACTAATCATAGAGGATAATACTGAAATATAAGAATTAAATAAGTCGATGAGCAAGCTTAGAAGTCCATTGAAGTTAGCCAAATTGAGACAAGCAACTGATTTAAAGCCAGTAAATAAAAACAAGACAAGGTGGTAAAGTACTTATTTTATGATGAAACGATTTTTATAAATAAGAAATTTATCTGATTCAGAAGATTTTCGCATTGTACCCCATATACCCATATTGATCAAAAGTCTTGGGGAGTATTCTATTACGTAAGATTTTCCCAATCTGCAAAAGTTGTCTGTCTATCTTTAACAATCCAATTTTAATTTGCTTGATGCTCGACGCTGCGTGGAAGATTTTATAAGATCTCATGTAACTTTTACAGATTTTTAGCCCTGAATGCACCGATAGTACACAATGTAACTTTTGACGCTGAGATAATCAAAATTTAAATGGATAAAGAGGATGAATTATCGGTGCATGAAAAGAAGAAAAATATACGAATATGAGTATAACACTGACAATATAGAATCTGAAATTGTAACTATCAGTAATTTATCTATTGCTTCAATAGGACGCATGAACCAGCAAAAATTTGGATATATTAATTCCGCATTCTTTCCGCTTACTTCAAATATTGTATAACGCCTGTTAGGTTTATTCGGGAATAATCTTTACTACTACGTCAAAGATTATTTGCAATGAGTCTTACGAGAAAATATGCTTTTGAATTCCAAAATGCACTCTATCATGGCGAAAAAAACTATGGATGAAATAATAAAATAAATTTAAAGCGTGTCTCAAAAAATTCTCTAGAGTGTTATACCCCGTAAGATTAAAGGCAAAAAAAAGACTAGTGCAAAATCCTGTTGAGATTTTTTTTCATACCTTAAATGATAATTTCTAAAAAAATCTCTACAAAAATATTATAGAGAAATTCCCCTTCAAGCCTTGAGGGGTAAAAAAAATACTCGAGAGTATATAAGTACTAAAAAAACAACATAAAGGCAAGTATGATGGCGACAATAAAAAACTACAAAAAGATTTTTTCGATGATCACATATATTTATTGATTGAATAAACAGTTTAGGAGTACAACTTTTATGGATTATATGCTGTCCTTTCTTTTGGATGCCATGTTAAACTGTATGGCAAAACACAAAATTTACACATAAAAAACAGTCAACTGACCCTAAAAACATTACAACTTTTAGTTTTACAAAGATTTTTCTAAAAAAGGTTGTTCACAAAAAGCCGTGTCCCATATTTGTACACTAGTGAAATATCTTTCAAGAATTAATCACTAGAGGCAATCACTAGAGTTTTCTATGCGACACGCCTTGCATAAAGAAACCAGAGTATTTGCAAACGTAAGTTTGCAATGAATAACAATTAATTGCAATTAATGTAATTTAAGTTAATTATTTACAATTAATTGAACAAACTGATTACTTCAATTCAATTAATTGCAATTAATTTTTGCCATAGCTGGTAAATACTACAAATGTACAGAGTAAGATATAGGTTCGGTTATTAGAAGGCTCAATTTAGGCTTAGGGATGTCAGATATTCTATAATTTTTATCCATTTAAAAATTTCAGGAAAATGTACCGCAATAAAGATTCATGACACATGTTCTTACGCCTATAAATCAAAAAAAGATACCATTCCTACCTATAATAAAGCGCATATATCAAATAGTTTTTTGGGTCTGGCCAATTCGTTGTTTTCTGTTTTATTGGTTTGATTTTATGTATAATTCAACTTTGAGTTACCTGGAAACTTCTAACTATAAAAAGGCATGTTCATGTTTTATGAGTATTTGTTTACTAAAAAAAAAGACCTTTAGACATTTTTTTATATTTTATGATCTATAAAATTAACAAGCTTACTAAATAAACATTTTGAATTATTGCTATAGATTTTTAATTTTATTCCTTGTTAATATTACGCAACATTTGCCGTTAACACACGACTCCCCAACGGTTCATTGCCTTGCTTTTTTTTAATCTTTGAGATTCTACAAATGTGTTTTGTTAAATTATATCTTTCTATAAAAGACTAGCATTTGGTAGCAGCTGCAACTATAAGTATTTTCTGTACAGTTTAAGATGTGGGTAGTATCCTTTGAGTAAAATACAGTATCATTCGATCTGTGCGACATATGCGTCATATGCTAAAAAGGGGACCAGTACTATGCGTTATTATGGAAACGATTTTCTCAATATTAAGAGCAAATTCCAAAAAAAAAACAATACCATTATATAAAAAAACTTAGGTCGCATAAAATTAGATTTATTTCTCATAAGAAAAACAATGTTTTTATTTTATTTATAAGATATAAACCACTTAAAATCTTTATTATATGGGTATAATTAATTATATGGGCATTTTCCCAATTTTTTTTTTACCGAGGCCTTCTTATGGGCAGTAAACCGCAATGTAATAAATCAAAAAAACATAATGAGTATATTCAGATTACAGAATATCAATGGTTTAATAAAATAAAATTTATTAAATCATACTATATAGAATCAATTAAGCATTCCTGTGTATTGCAAGGTCTTTCCTGGCAATAGGAATATACAGACCAAGAATTGTTGAATTACTAGAGGCTATATAGACGCGCGTTCTTACGAATTTATTAAAAGGTTACTAATTTACATTTATGTACGCTTTTAAGTCTAAATTTTTTTTGCAAAGGTATACTTTTATGTATTTCGTCATTGCTTACAGGTTTTATTTCATATTTATACAACATGTTAGCCATAATCTGTTACAATTTTGTTTTAAAAACATTATATTTCTCTTAGTTGGGCTGTTACGACTACATAAACTTATTTTTGTATTCTAATTTGTTTACCATTTTTTATATGAGATTTTTTTGTCCATGAAATTGCACAGTGCTGTATATATATAATTCTGTCAAAGTGCGTCAAAAACTACAAATTCCTGTAATTAAATGCCGCATATATGCGTCATATTTATATTGTATGTTATGCAACAAGACAAAATTCTGCAAGAGATATTGGCCATGTCTGATTAATAAACGGAGATGTCGTAGAAAAGTTATATTTAGCGATATATTTTAAAAAATGAAAAATATCCAGTATTGACAAGGATTTGGTTTTAAAACTGAATAAGATAACAACGTAAATAAATATGTATTTAAAGAGTATCGTTACTAAAAAAAAGTATTTCGTTTAATAGATATTATTTAATTTACTTTTTCTTACATAATTAAAAAACATCTGCATGTTAAGGCTTTGATTGCGTTGAATAGTACAAATTAATTCTCTTTACTACACAGCGACAACATATCTTATAATTTACCGGCTGATAAAGTAAGTAAAATGCTAGCAGTAATAGTGGAACTAAAAAAATGTCTATAAAATACAATAAAAACAACTTAATAAACAATCACGCTACAAGTAAACTATTACGGATCTATTTTTAAGGAGCAAAAAAAATACTTTCTAGTAAAAAGATAGTAACATGTGACTATATTTTCTTTGTAGGTCCTGCTTTGTATATGGTCCCATTTTTAAATTAAGGATATCAAAAAATAATTAGGGGTTTAAACAAGTAATCGGGTCTAAAATACTACAATTTAATAGACCCAGTGCTATACTATTGTTTTTACCGATATCGAACTCTATTTGTACATAGTAAAGATTTTTTTGCGTGTATATCATACTATGTTCAAAAAATAAAATGTAAAAAAACTGAACAATGTAATTACAGAATAGGTATAAAAATTGCATAAGTTTTTTTTTTTTTGATTTCGGTGCATACTCCCATAATATATTCGGTTAATCCGTTTATTATTAAAATAATGTAATTAATTTCAATTTAAATGTATCCGTATTTTCTTTCTTATAAGCGACAAATATTATGTCATTCGGATAACAAAATAACATTTAATGCGCATAAATTTGCTGGTATAAAATATTACTAAAAATTAAAAAACAAAAAATTTTTAAAAAAATTTTATACGTCTATTTGCTGTAAAATTTTATGAATATTACAAAATAATGTCAGGTTTTGTATATGTGTTTCTCTTATGATAACGCCGCCTATAATAATATAACTACGATATGTTCTAGAAAATATCGATAAATACAAAGTTGGAATGTTCATATTGTGTACTGTTAGGCAGGTTTTTCAGAAAAAAACGTTTTAAAAACATTTTACCATGTTTATACGTATTCGTCAAGTTGGACTACTTTACTTTACTTTTATCATGAGTACCTAAACATAAAAATTTATTTTTTGATACTGATAATATTAAATAAATAAAATGACTAACTCGTTTTGTATAAATCTGCAAAAAAAATTCTAGTTATCATGTGCATGTCTTTATGTGTACATATTCTTACTGCTATTTTTTATTTTACTTCGCTTTATACTTTAACACTTTTGGGTGTAAATAGGGTTTTTATAGTAATTAAATCTTATTAACTTACAAATAAAAACGAAAAAATGAAATGTGCTATGTAAGACATTTACTTTTGGCTCTAAATAAGAGAAAACTTTATTACGCGATAAAACTTTTATATTAAATATAAAATTTGAACCTAATATAAAATGTTACAAAAATACGCATGTTTTTTTATACAGCTGCAATACATGTACAACAAGTATCCCAAATAATAGATTGCGTTGTTTTTTGTCGTTAAAATTTCAGAATCGCTGCAATGTGTAAAACGACGCGTGAAAATTATATAAAAGCTAAAAAAAACGTAAAGGTTGATTTTTTACTATTTTGTCTGTTTCCATTTTTTTACATACATAACTTTTTCATACATACATACTTTGTATCTTCACACGCTTTTTCAAACTAAAATCAAGCTAACAATTGTGAATTTTTACTTTAGTTTATTAAAATATTTTAAAAAATCGTTACTATAACTTCATAAGCAATTGTTTACCCTTTGCTAGAAAACTGTATATATAAAAAAGTTACATGTATATAAAACTGTTTTTTTAATTCAAACTACATCCAGTTTTATTATATGGTAAACACTACCTATATTTTTTTACCTTATATATGGTGAAATGATAAGAAAAAAATTGAACTATTGATTCGTTCAAAACATTACATGAAGTAATATGCAAAATTAATTTACGGAAAATTAGCAAAAAAGTAAACTTACAACCGGATTTTGGGATAAGCTAGCAGAGAAACTAAAATTAAAGGAATAGAAGAAGAAGGAAATAAGGAGTGGTAAAGATTGACATGGAGTAGGTTTTTTTATGAAAAATAATTTGATCGTGAGTAAGACACAAACTACGTAACTGCGAATAAAGCCTTCGGCAGTGGCAGGAAGAATTGGAAATAAAGTGAGGGTTCCTAAATACGCGATTGGAAAGATAAATATTGCAACGATTAATTACACTGGGTTTGAAGAAAAGGTGTTTAAGCGAGGTAATGTAATTTATTATATTAATGAACAGGTCAATGAAAGTGGAATAATTGGAATTGAGAAGGAACTGATTATACAAGTAAAAATGGTGAATTTAATACAGATTCAGTTCGGTTAAAAAGTATGCAAACGAAAAGAGCATCAGAAAAGACGCAATCATATAAGCATCCCGATATCAGTAACTAAAAAATTTTAAAGTAAAAATAAAGCAGACATGGTGAAGAAAGAAGATGGTAGTTTCTGCTGTGATACTCGACTGTGTACGAGATAGCAAGAACATGTAAAAATATGGATATACCAAAAGCGAAAGCGATACAAAATTTGACGAGCAAAAAATTTATGTTAGCGAAATATTAAGGCTTAAAGTAAGATATTTATAGTTCAACTAGAGTATTAATTGATTTTAATGCTTAGTTTATGATAAGTTTGTGCATCATAAAACAAAACAAAAGACTTTTTAAATACATATGCTTTGCACTGTGTAATATGCCGACAAAAAAACATGTCCATTTACTTTTAAACTTTTCAATGGCATTTTTAACTGTTATTATTTGTTATCCTAAATTCATTTACTGCTACACTATCATCGGAAAAGTCAGAAGTTATAAACTTTAAGACTTAAAATGTCTTATCCCCGATTGTTTCTACGTTTTTTTGTTAAATAAAAACTCCATCCTCTACAAGTAAACTATTTGTAAATATCCGAATGTCAACCGGCAGACGACTTAAAAGATATAAAGCGAAATCTTAGTTTAAAATCTGCTACCCACGGGTACTGCACAGAGTATTTATACTCGTAAGAGTAAAATCTGACAGGTTGTTTGCCCTAGACGGGTAATCGGCATATTTCTGCCATCGATAACTATTTAAATACGGGCTTTTTCTCCATATCTCTATAACACTTCCTCTTAAACAGCAATTAACTTTCTTCGGGCAATATAATCTTCTGCTTACACAAATTAAACAAACTTTAAAATATGCTTGTCACTACTTTGAAAACCTCACTACGTGATATCCTAAAAAATTTCCCATAATTGTCTGTAGGATGAAACATTACCGATATTCAAAATATACACTAGAATATCTTTGTAAATGTAAAAATATATCTTGGTTCAATTTGTCTATGAAATACTCAAAAAATAGATTTAAATACATCCTTGAACATTCTAAATATTGCAGAAAATTGTTGTGTAGGCATAAGGTTGGTTTTTTGATGCCAATCTTGTTTTAGCTATAGTTATTGTTTTTGAATAATCATCTATATCATCTTCTAATAGAAATGTAAGTAACAACATATAAAGAATTTTTTTTTGCATTTGAAAAGTAAAGATGAAAAATTTGTATACATATTTTACTAGTGTTTCTGCATATTGTATGCATATTTTTTCAAAACTGTATTACTATTTATTAGGTGGTATTTTTAGTAAAAATTCATGTAGAAAACGGAAACAGACCTATTGTAATATACAAAAATACAATTCACTAAAATTAATAGTTCTTTAGGGCTTAATATATAAAAAATTATCATACAAAACATTTCTGTAAAAATGACCTCCAATATTTTATATAGTGCATGATCAATTCTTATTATTGCTTTTTCTAGTGCGTTCTATATCACGGTCTATTTCAATAATGTTAGTGCACATTTTTTCATCTAAAATATTGGTTAGAAAAACGAATCAAACTTACAAAAATTCGCAATCGTGTAAAAGTAATAATTAAATGTAAAGTTTAGAAAATAATTAAACGTAGAAAACTTATTTTTGATTTACGGATTTTATTTTATAGGAATCAAAAAAAAAAATCACCCCCTACTGCGCATAAACAAATTAAATTAAAAAAAATAACATATGCATTTTTTTTATTCATTTAAATTTACGTAATCAAAAAATAAACAGGTTTATTTTTTATATTACATTTTTCATGTATTGGTCTGAATAATTTGACTTCTCCTTACTTCCATTGTACGAATATCTTGATAAGAGCAAAAAATGTTTCATAATTCATTTATAAAAATTTGCAAACCACCATTCTATGAAAATTTATATTAAAACTAGTATAAATATTTTTACAAGGTTACATATATGAAAAAAAAAACTTCTGTATATTTATGCTTGTTTTTATGTTGATGCCACACAATAGTACTCCAAATATCAAGAGTTTAAATAAAACCAAAGCGGCGCTGAAATTCTGGCGTGACGGATGGAAAAAATTTACCATACATAATTAATAGTATAATATTAGTTTAAAATGATTTCTTTTCAACCTTTGACCTGTTAAAAATTAGCATTTTCTAAAAAAAGAAATAGGTAAATAATTGCCATCATAATAAAACCTCGTCGTCCAAACAAACAGATCCAGGTATGACTAAAATGTCTCTAATAATACGCATGAAAAAATACAATTTTGGTTTTACTTATTATGCACGTATGTAAAACTTCTGTATTGGTTTGATAACGTGAATCACTTTTTTTTCTTATATTCTTCGAAAAAAATTAATCAGTGACAGTAAAGCCTGAAATTAGTACACGTGTTTTAAATGTAGTTAAATTGTGTGTACTGCGTGTGTATACCAATAAAATACTTTGATCTTATAGTTTATACACTTTCTATAGATTATAATCGTTTTTTTTTTTAAAACATTATATCTCTATCTATTTAAAAATGAAAATAATCGGCTTCAATACTTATAAGTTACATTGAAAATGATTTAATATAATCATTTCATATTATTTATTAAAAATTTGACTTTACAGCTGTTCCAGATGAAATTTTAAGTTCAGAGTTAAAAAGTTTTTGCTAAAAATTCCGCAATGAAAGCAGACAAACGGCATTTACCGCAAGTAGGGATATCAAAACTATATAATTTGCCGGCAGATAACATTGCGCCCCCCTCATATATAATACGGCCGCCCTTAATATTTGTAGTGAGTAAAATTGAGTTTGACTACAAATTAAAAACTCAACTCATTTTCTACTCATACTCAACCTAACTTTACTCAAAAATGTGTAACATATGGTTGATTTGACCAGCCTTATTATATTATTATTGTCGTGATATTCTAACTTGTCAATTTTTTTGTATTAATAAATACAGTTTCTCAAATTACTATGAATTAGTGAATAGATAGAACAAAAAAATCACAATTTTTAAATAATTATATTTTGGCCAAAGGGGATTTAGACCCGTTTATTAGACAGTGCTAAAACGTTATAGCTTATTTTCTTTTTTTTAAATTAGTGTTGTGATAATAATGTAAGTTTTGTTTTATTACAACTTCTAAATAAAATACGAACTGCATAATTGTTGCAAAACACGCATTATAAGCTACAAGGGAGAGATAGTTATTCATTTAAATTTTGTAAATGGTAAGTATTTTATTTTTTTTAGCATCTGCAAATACTTTAATGAAACCAATTTCATTGGATTTGTCAACTTTTGTTTCAACGGTCTGTATATTACAACATAATCTATATTTTTCTATTTACTAAAGCTTTGCATCAAATTTAATCACAGTAATTTGTGGGCAGTTTTCCTTTTATCATAAGTTATAAAAAATTTTAACATTTTTTGACTTTAAATTGAGACATTTAATTTAAAAACAATATATTTCTATCAATTATACCTGGAATATTGCAAAATAACATGTATATAAACGCAAAGCTTTAACTATTTAAATGATGTTGGTTTTATTAATTTTATTTAATCTTATTGTATTAACCCCTGCCAATCCAATTCACCCAATACATGGATTAAGTGGCTTTAATGGCACGGGATTTCCAAATGCCTCACTGTCACTTCATAGGTTCGATCATAACCACCCACCTGCTGTAAAAACAAATATTGACGATGAAATAACAATGCCAGCATATGATGAAGAAGATCATATATCGGGTACCGACTCTGCATCAGGCAAAAGTGGATTACATTTTAACGATAAAGTTAATCAGTCGGATATTTCTTACAGAGGACACGAATACAAAATTTACGATAAACACGGTTTGATTAGTACTCATGAAGAAAGGTACAAGAAAATAATTACAGATGAAGTTATTGAGACAGATGTCTACTTATTCTCTGGCGAATCCATTGCAGCTGCGTCACATGAAAACCTAACCGAAAACATGATAGAAGGACTGGTGGTTGAAGAACCGAATCTATCCCATCTTGTGATTTTTAGCGAAGATGAAAAGAAAAAGTATAAATATGAAACATTTGTTGATGACTATATTGGTGAACATGATGAATACATTGTTTATTATGTGGAGTATCAACGTTAACAGTTGAAAAAGAGAAAAAATAGGGACTAGGTTGATTTAATAAAAAACATTTATTATATTTTTAATTAAAAGAACGTAAAGTACCAAGATTTAACAAAAAATTTGCTTTTTGTACTGATATGACAGAATATTTTGTTACTAGATTTTATTACTTTTTAATATTGTTTTGGGTTTAAAAATTTGTTACTTTTCTGCATTCAGAAAGTAAGCAGCTATTCTTGTATATATTGTTGTTTAAGTTGACGAATAAAACCTTAAAAAACGTTTTGCTCACTTTATATAAAAATCGATACCCTGCTTAATTTCGGTATTTAAAAGTATATACAAATTAAAGCCATGTTCAGCGAATATCCATCGGAATGTTTCATTATATTTTTTCAATGGAAAAAATATGACCAAGGGAGCTTCCCTTGGTCATAAATGAATTCTAATAGAATAAAGTCTTTCCATCGGAAAATCAATATGGAACATAAAAAAAATCCAATGGAATTATTTTTTCCATTGGAATTTTCGACCCCACAATTTGGCCTAAAAAATTCTAAATGATTCTTTTGAACGCGGTCCTAATTAATATTATACGAAATAAGACCATCATACAATTAAGAGAACGCATATGTAGCCATTAATAGATAAACATCATGACAATATCAAAAACCAGGGGTATAAATTTAACTAATGAGCTTTTTTCTTTAAATCGATTCAATGCATAATAATATTTTTTTTTTTTTGTGGTATACAAATGAAACTATAAAAAAGTAAAAAGCCTATTAAAAAAAACTTTCTTATGGGTTGTCGAAAGAAATTTTGTTTCGAAATACAAATTTAAAATATATAGGCATAAAATTCGCATTTCTAGTTTATCTTTTTATAAAAACATTACTTTTTTTGTTATTTTTTGAAATTTCTTATATAAATATTTCTTTTTTTTTAACGCGTTTTTTTTTAATTACAGCAAAAGACAAATTTTTACTAAATAAATGTTATACATTTTCTTCTCTAAAAAAATGTATAATTTTTTTTAAACTGGCTTGTAGCAAAATTTAGGCACGCTGTTTAATACTTAAACAAAATTTTTTTTATAAAAGATTTTGAAAAAAACAAAAAAGTTGCTTGTAATATATTCTAAAAGTTCTTTGTAGTAAAAAAAATCTCTATGTTTTTAAGATGTATTTATAAATCAAATATGTTAAATTAAATTATTTTGTGGTATGTGAACAATGCTTTGGATTGATTATTATATAGGTTGAGATTATTGTCGAATTTTTTTAAATGTCGTAAAAAAATCGTATCAAACTTGACTTGCCTAAATAAAACTTACCAATCAAAAAATAAATAGCTAATATTTTGTCATATTAACGTTGTTCATCTTAAATACGGTGTTTCGAAAAGAACTGATTAACTACGCGATTGAACCCAACGTATTTTTAAGTATTTGACATAATTAGTTTAATAAATCAACAAGATAAAAGATATCGGCTAAAATCAATTAAAAGAATTTTTACTATTATTACTTTCTTTTAAAATTATATTATTCCGAATGAACGAAATAATAAAAAAATTACTCATTAAAATCATAAGCAAAAAAAAACTTTGTTAACATACGCATTTATATATATTTTTGGTTTTAGACTACAGTAACTAGTGTTTTACAGGTGTTTTGGAACTTTTTCGCCATTTTTATTGTAAAATAATAATAATATAAAGTGACTCCTGGAGCAAAAGGAAAATTCACAGATATTTTTTGAGGTATGACGATTATGTTCGTCATGACTTAAATTTGAAAGTGGCAAAAAAGAACATGTTACACAAAAAAAGTAAATGAAAAACTGTGAAAAACTGTAAAACTATGGTACTTCTAGTTCAAATAAAGATATACGTAACTTGAAGTAAATTTGAAACATTTTTAGACATTGAAAAAATACAAAATTTTACAAATTTTCAAAAATTTAATTTTTTCACAATATACTGTCAAACCTCGATTATCCGAACCTCGGTTAATTGTAACCTTTTTTAAAGTGTAGATTTTGGTCTAATTTTTTTCCTTTTTTTTTAGGGCAAATAAATTTATATAATTGCTGCTTAAATTAATATCAAATTAGTCAAACTGTTAAATATGTATTTAATGGCTGTGGTACATTGTAATGCATAATTTAATTGAATATTTTTGCCAGAAATATTCTATTGAAATTTAATAGAATAAAAAAAGCAAAAAAATAGAAATATTACATACCTAGTACAATTCTTCATCGGTTAAAAAGTACAAAAAAAAAACATACAGCAGATAAGAGACTGCGTGTAGATTAACTCAAAAAAAACAGTTCCATCTTTATAAAACTAGTAAGAAGGTAAAAAAATAGTGCTGTAAGTTTTCTAAGTATTTGCACATTTTTTTTGCTTTTATAGAAAAAACCTCTATAAATTGGTATTTCGATTATCAGGTAAAAATTATATTTTTTAGGTTCCCGACCCACCAGATAATCGAGGTTTGACTGTAGGTTGTTCCTTTACTTTCAAGCAGATATACTTTCATGACGGAAATATCCGTCATTATTGCTTTAAGAGTTACAAGAAGCGTAAAAAGTAAAATCCAAACTAAAAGTGTGGAGAAAAGAAGCTCCGCAAGACTCAGAAGAGAAAGATGGAGGATGAAAAGCAAGTAGGAGATAAGAGGAAAACCGCAGGGAGAATTAAAAGGGTTAGATTGAATTGCTTCTGCGGTTTTCTGAGAAGATCGGCAAGGAATTTTTACCGAAAATATGGGATATAAATATTTAATATTTTTAGGACCCCATGAAATTAAAACCGAGTTGCATAAGAGGAGCAGGAT
>JAQFYM010005443.1:0-13290 GCA_034694785.1 Agrenia bidenticulata
AGATTTTTAAGTGATAAACGAAATAAAACACATATGCCCGGTAGCATCGTAGATGCTACGAAATGACTACAAAAAAACAAAACTCTTACACTTCTTCTAATACACCACACATAATAATTATATTATAAAGACATAAAAGACTATGGGCGTCCACGCCTATAACCTAAGTCTATTTTTCTCTAATTCCTTTCAAAGGGTCTGCCTTTATACCAAGGCGTGACAATACGTAAATAAATACTATAGAATAAATTTCATAATTTTTGAATTTTATGTATTTTTTTTATCTATAGTATTTTACAGTTTAGCTGTAGAGCAAATGTCATTTTTGTATTTTATACTATAGATAGATATGCAAAGCTATAGTATATGTTTTATACGCAGCAAGGCTGTGTATAAAATTAATACTATAGATAAAATATTCCCTATAGTAAAAAAATAAAACAGATTTTACTCCACAGCTACGTTGAGAAATACTATAGATGCATTGATTTAATCTATAGTATAAAAATCATACACAGCCTTAGTCTAGTAAAATAATTTTAAATTGGCGTTTTCTTTCTTCTTTTACGGATTACTATTGTTTAAAGAATCGAAACTTATATTTTGTCTTTATGAGTCATCCATATTCATAATAAGCTAAAATAGAGGAAACTTAATAAGAAATCTTAATAAGATCCTTAATAAGATGCACCCCTAAAAAATATACATACAACTTGCTTATTTTTACTGTTATTGCAACAAAAAGCCTGTATTATCTAGCAAAAATATTCACTATTATTAGAGATTTTTGCGAAAATATTACAAATTATTTTGTAAATATTGTATAATTTTATATTACTCCTTTTTTCTTATAAATGTATTTATTGAATATCACATGTGCATCTTTTTAGAATACCTACTGAATTCGCAAAAAAAAAAATAAATTTATTACCCCTTTTTATTTGATAATTAATTGCAGTCTGTTCATTTAATTTTCCTTGACATAATATTTCAACGAAAAAAAAGCAAATAATAGCATGCTTAAAAACTGATAACTACAGAAATATAAAAGTTACGTCTGATATTTCGCTATATGCACAACTTAATGTATAAATGATAAAGAGAGAAGAGAAAGTGAAGGATACAAAAATTATATAAAAGATTCACATTTATCTAATAAATGAATATATTATTTGTTTACATTGTATTTTGTAAAAAATATTTCAAAAATCCTTGCTACAATAATTTATACGCCGGTAAAAATAAATAAAGAAAAGGATGATGTGGTTCTATTTTATAAAATAATACATCTTTTCAGTAACTCTTTTTTTTACAGTATACAATAATGTGTTTTTTAAGTCTTCTTGAATATGTTTTGAACTCTTTTTTACTTGTGGTCATTTTTATATAGCTCATATTTTTTCAAACATCATAAATCCGAATAATACTATAAAATTAATTTTTTGATTGCAATCTTGCATGTCTATTGAACGAACATGTATTAATATTCATAAAATTACTCTTTTGTAAATACAGTTCTCTTTAGTATCGTTTACACAATAACTTATATTGCAGTATTAATTTAAAGCTAAAATATTCGGTCTAGCTTTTCGATATTTTGCAATAGTGCTCTGTTTACTTTAAAAGATACTACTTTTTAGCTTATTAAATGGGTGTACCGAAAAAAAATTCTACCGATTTTTTCTCTATATAGATTTTTCTAACGATAAAATCTATATAGGCATATTTCGAGGATACTCACTTGATATTTTTTAATTTGTACTTTTATATGTAAAACTATGTATTCGTATTTTTTTCATTTAAATTCATTACTAAAAGTATTTTGGGCAAAAATTTTTATACCCAAAGAGTCCTTTATAGTGATTATTTGCCAGGGATTCTTAAAAAGATTTTTCCGTTTTGAGACACAATTAAAAAAATTACCCGTAAGAATCTCTATAGAGGTTTTTTATCGCGTGTTTTATCAAAGAAAATTACTAAAGAGATTTTTTTGGGACACGCCTTTGTATACTTATCTACGAATTGCAAAGGTATTTGCCAAGAGGAAGAATTTAAAAAAAAAATAAACGTACATAGAATTTTAATAACGGGGGTCAAGAGCAATTGATACGAGTTAAATCAGCAAAAATTTTTATAAACGCATCTTGGAAATAATGGCAGTTAGAACAGCAGTATACTATAAGATATTTTTAGTTGAAATACAAGAATACGAATCAAACTAATAATCACACCTATTTTAGGCTACAATTTAAATTTATCTTTTTGCAAAAAGTAAAAAATAAAGCATATATAAAAACAATATTGATGCAGTAAAAACTACTTTAAGGTACAAAATTAGAATTTGATGTCATATAATATAGTTTTTGCATTTTGAATAATAACTTAGCAGACTATACAAAAAAAATTCTGTATACTTAGAAATACATTTTTCTTATAGTTACGCGAAAAATTTTTTAGCAGTTAAAAATTTATAAAATTAGTTTTTTGCAGTTTTTTGTTTTTGTTTTAAGTGCTAGTAAACGGCGGTTTTCACTGCGTGTATGGTCCGCCCTAAAGATTAATAAGTCTGTTAATTAATTAAAACCTATATCTATTACAAGATAAGGGTTTTTTTGTAGAGTCTCTATTGTAGTAAAATTTTATATTATTTCAATTTATTTTTTTTTCGTAAAATATCAAATTGATTGCGAAGCCCAAATATGATCCCGCAAAAAAAAAGAACTTAAGCTTTTAAAACGGCTAAAATAGATAGTATTACTAATTTTAATATGGTTACCCATGTTATGATTAGCAAAAAATAACAATAAACCGTGGTAATAATATTAATATTTTTATTAAATGCAGATAAAAAATAAACGCGCTTTTTTCCTTATATCCTTTTACTATTCTCTAAGATCTTTTATTTTAAAAAATGCTTATAAAATGCAGTAATAATATATCGACAGCCTCTTATATTGTAGATTTTACGCACTGAAAAATTAAGCACTGCCTTAAAAAACAATATTGGGCATGGATACACATAGAATGCTGCAAAATTTAACATATTTTATATACAGTAAATATCGATATTAAGAAAAAAACCTGTAAAATAAGGCGGAAATTTTTTTCACCAAACTATGATTATTTGGTCATTGACTTAAAATTTCCAACTTTATTATATTTTGGGTTTTTGTTCTTACTATCACTAATTTACGGTAAATGTAGGCAATGCAGAGAAAGATGAGGAGACCCTCTATATTTAAACTCTATATTTAAATATTATAATCTTCTTTGTTTAAATTTTTACTTATGTCTTTTACCATTATATATTTTAAGGCTGGTCAACTCTACTCTCCTCATTTTTGGGTAGAGTATATGCAGAGTATGAGTAGAGCCGAGTTTTAGTTTTCAAACTACATTGCGTATTTTACTCACTTTTACCCACAACTCTCTACTCATCTTTTTGTTCTTATATTAAAGATATATGCATTCCATATATCATGACAAGTCTATAAAGTATGTGTATAATAACGATATAAACAAAATACAACCATTAAATGAAATATAAAAATGTTAGTTTTACAATAACACTTTACTTAAAATGCAATAATCTTTACAATTAAAGAAAAACAAAACGTCACTGCTACTGTTAAAGGATTTCAAAATATGTATGACAGAAATAATTTAAAATAATAAGTTTTGTTAGTATAAATGCATGTGTAAAAACATGTGATATTTTTTTTTAGATATTCATCAAAATAGGCAAGAGATAAATACATTCGTATAAATAAAAAAAGCTATCTATTTATGACCTGGATTACAGTCATTTCACTTTTTTTTTCTGCTTCTGTTTTTATTTTTTTGTTTTATTAGGCAAAAATTAACATATAAGATGTTTATCATTAACCATTTTCGTAATGGTTTAAAATTTAAATCATAAAAACGTGTTATAACTATTTCAACAAATATAAAAATATATCAATTGTAAAATACAATTCATTCGAAGTTTTCGATTTTTTTATTTCGTGATTTAGCTTGAAAATACACAGCTTGAATATGAAGGTAAAGCTTTATTTATAAATTAACACTAAGTTTTAATTATTATCTATATCTTTTTTTTTATATGTTGTGTTTACTGCAATAGCTTTTATTTTGTAAAAAAGTAATTTTTTTAAAGCAAACATTCAATGAAAGCAAATATATCCTTAAATTTAATTGCATATATTCTCTAAAACTGATTTTTTATTCATATTAGAAACTAGAATGTATCTGTTTTTTTTGCTTAAAATACACAATCCAAATTTAAAAAAACAGTACAGTACAGTACAGATTTTTTTTGAAATTTAAAACAGTATTACTTTCTAAATGCTTACTTTCAAAGATTAAAAATAAACAAAATGTAAAGATACTGATAAACTGAATAGTTTTGAAAAAAAACCTACAGAAGCCAGGCTAAAATACATTTTTAGCACAATGAAGTTTTTAGAAGTTAAGGCCGCGTCCGGACAATTTTCCATTAGTTTAACTGTTGTATTTTTCCAATTGAAAAAATGACCAAAGGAGCTTCCCTTAGTCATAAATAATTCCAATGGAATAAAATCTTTCCATTGGAAAATCAGTTTGGAATATAAAAAAAAATTCCAATGGAAAGTTTTTTCCATTGGAATTTTTGACCACTATATTTGCCCTAAAAAGTTCCAATGAAAAATTTTCCGAACGAGGCCTAATAATATCAAAAATCATCTTTTTTTTTGTTTTTTAGCTTTTTGTGTTTTTAAAGTCTACATGTAAAGCAAAAAAGACCTGTTATGATTAAAAAGCTAAAAAAAAGAAAATTGGGAAAAAATGTTTGGTTTAAATACAACACAATAATCTATAAACAAAAAAACTAGTATTTATACAATATTTTTTTTATAATTCCGGAAGCATTTAAATGATTAAAGTCAAAAAAAAGTAACTTGATTTCTTAATATCTTTTACATTTAAAACCGATTTAAGTATTTATCGTGTGTGATATAGCTTTTTATTTCGCTTAAACTTTTCGATCTTATAGATTCCATTCTTTTGCTGGAACAAAAATCAAAATGTCTGCAATTTTTGTACGACCTATAGTTTTTTGTAGATTAACAAAAAAAAGATTGTTGATTTAATGCGTGCAAACTATTATATATTTCTATTTGTATTTTTTATCTAGGAACAATAATAATACATTAGCATAAAAATATGATTTTAAAACATAAAGTATTTACATAAAATTGCAATATTTAGCTACGCAAATTTAATTATCGTAAAAGATTTTTTTTTGTATAATATAATTTTTAAATGTAAAAAAAACATTACAGAACATTTTTTCTTACATTAACAAATTTCAAAATTAATTTTTTATGTTATTTTATCTTTTTTTATCCTAATGTTTTATTTAATTTTTTGAAGTGTTGCTTTAGGGTTTGGCGAGATATTTAAAGAAGTTTACAATATTTTATCATTTTTTTGAAGATTTTTTTTTAAAACAACGCATTTTAATGCATTAGACAAGCGCAAATTTTAGAAAAATTTAATAAAAATTTACTTTTACTCTGTGCTCATAGGTACTCATGAGTAGAGTATTATAATTTCATAGCCTGCTTAGAGCAGTATTTTTGTTTTTTTTCAGCTCTACTCATATGTGCCCAGCCTTAATATATTTCAAGAGTACTATCTTTGCCAAATATCCTTAAATTAATATATAGGATAAATATATTTAACATGATCGTGTAGTATATTTTTATAATTTAGCTGTTTAGGATAACATTATTATGTCAGCTCTTCGAGGGTTTCCATTCCCAGAAATTTGTTAAATATGCTTTTTATACTCAATGGTTAACCACTTATATTATATAAATTGTAAGTCAAAAAAATAAGATACTGTGTATTAAATTTAAATTTTATCCTTCTGCATTCCTTTACGCTTCTATTATCATTTCTTTAAACAGTTTGGGAATCATTGATAAGAATAAAGAAACAACAAGAATATTCCACAAAAGACAATGTAAAGTAGAATTTCAACAGATTTACTTATTTTTCTTCCGGGAATATTCTTGTTTTTTTTTTTAATTAATAATTTTTGTTTACTAATTAAAAAGATCAGATCCAATATAAACGTAAATTAGAAGCACATTATCGCGTTAACACACTGTAACTAACCAAGTTCGTAACTTATAGACATGTTTTACACGATCAAACAATAATTATTAAATAAATAATCTTTATAAATATTAAAAGAAAGAATAACGTGAATAGTAAAACAAACATTTAGAGTGAAAAATTAAAGTCTAAATATGGAAAATTAATAAAAAAAATGTGAAAAATAGTTGATTACACGATAAAAATATTCATTTTGTGATTTAAATCCAAATTAGCCAAAAATACTTTTTATGATGTCTGTAAAGACAACGAAAGATGCTTTTTAGAGTGTTAATATTAAGAAAACATGAAATTACAGCCTGTTTTGGCATATAATTTTATAATTCATTGACAATTTCGCGCAAACTCCTTCCATTCCTTGCTATAAATATTTCTTCTTTCACCCCCAATAAAATGACAAACTCCGATGGCAAGGAAGCGAACAATTTCCCACCGCCCAACAATGATCCTACTCGTGATGATGAAGCTGATAAGAAGTGTGATGAAGCTCAGGAGGATCAAAAGCACGAGAATGAGACAACCCAACCAGGAAAAAATTTTATTGGTGAAAATGATCAAATGCCTAAAACAAATTGGGGAGATAATAAAACAGGAAACAGGTTAGACGCAGCTGATCGCTTGGATGTACCACAAAGAGAAGGTATGATACATGGTGTTAAGGGAGTGTATCAACCTGAGAGTGGAGGATCATTGGTTCCCGGTCAGAGAGGTATTAGTGCAGATGTGTCAGGATTTCAGCAGACAATGGAAAGTAAAAACACGGCTTATAACCAAAAAGATGGTTTAAATAAATATGGCAGTAAAAACAATGAAAGTGGATATTCAGAAAGTAGGATAGATAAGCAAGGCAAAGATAACGTGATAACAAAAAGTTCTGCAGATTATTATGATGACCAAACCAAGGCGAATAATGATAACCATAATCCAATCAATATTATTCGCGATATAAATGGTAATGCCGTTCCGCAAGAAAATATTAATATACCAGTAGAGGGAGTGACTCCACAGAAAAGAAAGTTCCACGATGCAAATCTACACGAAAACGTTTCCGTAAGAGCTGAAAATATAAAACCTTCAGGTAGTCTACAGTTTGAAGCACCAGATGGGCTAGTAGTAAATCCGCCTATATTAGACCAACAAAAAGAGGTGGCGATGAATGAAGGTGGAATTTTGCATGGACAAAGAGGAACAGAAGGACACGCTGAAAATCAAATTAGAGGGGGTACTGAAATGAGTGGGAACTTTAATCGTGATCCAAATAATTTTCAGGCAAGAGGAAGAGTGCACGAACAGTCAACAATGGGAAGAGATGGCATGCCACCACAAGAAAATATTCCACCACATATGAGACAGAGAGATCCACGAGGAAATATGGACTATAACCAGCAAATGCGACCACCAGCTTATGGCCGAAACCCAGCCATGCCAGGTGAACATATGAACAGGCCCATGGGTGGAATGAATAACTATGGCCCACCTCCTTATCATGCGGGACCACCACCAGGATATTTTGGGCACCCACCACAAGGATATCATGGCCCACCACCAGGTTACCATGGACCACCACACGGGCAACAAAGACCACCACAGGGATACCAGCAACACGGGCAACAAAGGCCGCCACAAGGATACCAGCAGCCACCACAAGGATACCAACAGCCACCACCTGCGAATCACGTACCAACACAGCAGAGGTTTAATGGTTCACCACAGGCGCCACCCCACGATCAAAAGGAGCAACAACGGATCACACCAAGAGAGCAGCAAGAATCACCACATGGAAATCAAAGACCGCCAGCATATGGAAGACAGGAACATCCACATCAGTATGCACACCCGGGACCTACTTATGGGGACCATGGGGCCAATTATAGTCCACATATAAATAATCAGCAGAACTATATGAATCGAAGCGGTTCCTATCACCAGGTGCATGAATACCCAAACAAAGAGCATGAATCCCAACAAAGTACACCAAGAATGCATAAACAATATAATAGACAACATATTAATGAGGTCTTTGATATGAGTACACTTCCCAAAACGGATCCTTATGCGAAAATAGAACATGATGAAGGGTTCCAGAACAGAGTTAAAAGTATAAAAGAGGAAAATTATGCAGGAAGTACCGGAGACGTAAAAAAGAAAAGACATAAACCAAAAAACGAAGGAGGTGACGAAGAAGCCCATAGCACGACAGATTCATCATCAGAGGGAGAAGAAGAATTGGAATTCGATACAAGCTCATCAACTATCATGGAAGAAGAATCAAGACCTAAGAAAAGAGGAAGACCAAGAAAAGCAAATATGGGAGACATGCATCATATGCCACAGGTACCACACAATCCGAATATCCAGTCACCATTAGGGAATCAATATCAGCCTTCATATACTCAGATGGGATACAAGCCCGTGTATCCACATAACCCAACACTTCCAAGATATGGGGCAGAATACCAGACCAAATACAAAGTAAGGAATGTGGGAGGTGTCAATCCATCATCATATCAGGCAGTATTTGGATATCAAGGCAATGGACAGAGACAAGGATATTATCCGCCACCAAACATGGCACAGCAAGGAATGTTCCCGTATCAAATGATGCCAAATTATAATCCATACAATATGAACAGAGCTAACATCCCATATCCACCACCAGGACAAGGAATTATACCACCAACCGGACGTCCACCAGCACAATATGCAGGCACAAGTAGATATGATTATCCCAAAGACCCTCTTGTAGGCAGACCAAGAACAAGTGTAAAAAACAAGGTAGCACTAGTTGGAGATGTCCCTATGCCAGTGAGAAAAAGAAAGAGTGCAGTAAGTGTAACAGCAGGAAAGAAAGCAACAGAAGAAAATGAAAATGAAGAGGAAGTTAGTGAAGAAGTGGTAGAAGAAGAAATTGACCCAGTAGAAAAGATTCTCGATTCAAGAGACGATGATTTTTATCTTGTTAAATTTAGAGGGAAAAGCTACATCCACTGTGACTGGATCCATCAAGATGAAATAGCAATGACAAAGGCAGGCCGTATGAAGGTAAAGAGATTTAAGAAAAAAGATGTGGCATTTGATCCGGAATTTATTGTAGTGGATAAAGTATTGTTTGAAGACTACGAAGAAGTTCAAGTACCAGAAGATGTTGAGAGACGAGATAAGACCATATCATATAATAATAGCTATATTGGACCTGAT
Organism: Agrenia bidenticulata; assembly: GCA_034694785.1. Lineage (NCBI taxonomy): Eukaryota > Metazoa > Arthropoda > Collembola > Entomobryomorpha > Isotomidae > Agrenia > Agrenia bidenticulata. Next base: position 9,361 of record JAQFYM010005443.1, read on the forward strand.
GGAAAGGAATACGTAAGGAAGAAGATCATCCTTATTAAATGGGGTAAGCACGGACACGAATTTTCAACGTTTGAGTACGAAGAGAAGGTACTGCAGTTAGAAGGATACGAGAAGGAATTACAGCGGTATAAAGAAAGGCAGAAAAATAGGCACAGAAAGCATCCTCTTGAATGGAGACCACACAAGGAACAATTCGTCAGATTTACTTCATCCCCACAGTTTAAAAATAATAATTCACTGAGACCATATCAACTTGAGGGATTAAACTGGCTACTTAACAGATGGTTCTTTAGACAAAGCTGCATTATGGCTGATGAGATGGGTCTTGGTAAGACAGTGCAGAGTGTTACATTTATTAATATGTTGTTTAACAGGTATGAGTGTGGGCCAGTTCTCGTTATAGTTCCATTATCCACCGTAGGTCACTGGGAAAGAGAATTTGAAGCATGGTCAGATCTGCGGGTAGTCACATACAAGGGTACTGAAAAGGGAAGACATGTATTGTACACTTATGAAATGATTAGGGCCGGAGAGCAACTGGATGAAAGAAATCCATGCTTTGATGTTGTTATCACTACTTACGAGATGATGATGGCAGGAATAAAACATTTTGAAAATATCAGATTTAGTATTGGGGTGATTGATGAGGCACACAGATTTAAGAATAATAACTCAAAGGCGGTGAATACATTTAAGAAGATTTATATAAATCACAGGGTACTATTATCAGGCACACCTCTTCAGAATAATCTTCAAGAATTATGGTCACTATTAAATATTATCGATCCAGATAAATTCCACTCATGCCAGCACTTCCTAGAAGAATTTAAACTTGAAAAGAGCGAAGATGTGGACAGATTACATAACCTGCTAAAACCAATTATGCTTAGAAGAATGAAGGATGACGTAGACAAGACTATACCCGTCAAAGAAGAAACAATAATTGAGGTTGAACTAACTATGATACAGAAGAGATACTACAGGGCTATATTAGAGAAGAACATAGAATTCCTTACTAAAGCAGGTACTGCCCCGAACTTACTAAATGTCATGATGGAGTTAAGAAAATGCTGTATACACCCATACTTGGTAAAAGGTTCAGAAGAGAAGATTATAAATGATTACATACAGAGAAAGAAATATGCTAAAATGTACGGAGTGAATCAAGAGAAAGAAGTCAAAGTGGAGGAAATAGAGGAGATAGAAATAGAGGGTGATAATAAAACAACAAATGTAATAAACGAGTGGAACAAAATTGTGGACGAAAATATTGATAAAGAACAGGGTGAAGCCGATGAGACAGAGGAGGTCAGTGGTAATTCAATGGAAGATAAAAACATAGGGGATATTAGTTCAGCAGGGGATGTCAAGGAACACGAGAAGTCACTACAAAGAGCAAGCAGTCTACTACAATCAAGAGACCAGATTGATGCACACACTATGCTTCATGGGTTAAGTGTAGAAGAATATTATAAAATCCTTATACAATCATCGGGTAAGTTGGTGCTGCTGGATAAACTTCTTGCTAAATTACATGGGAAGCACAAAGTATTGATATTCTCACAGATGACCAAATGCCTGGATATATTAGCAGAGTACCTAACATACAGACAATACAGATACGAAAGAATAGATGGAGGAATAAAGGGTGAGCTAAGGCAGGCATCAATAGATAGATTCTCGGAAAATGATGGAGGCTTTGTATTCCTATTGTGTACCAGGGCTGGTGGAGTAGGAATAAATCTTACAGCTGCTGACACAGTGGTAATATTTGACAGTGATTGGAACCCACAGAATGATCTACAGGCACAAGCAAGATGCCATAGAATAGGACAGAAGAATGAAGTAAAGATATACAGACTAATAACAAGAAACACATACGAGAGAGAAATGTTTGATAAGGCTGGAATAAAATTGGGACTAGATAGGGCCATATTACAGAAGATGAGCTTCGAAGGCGGGGAGAAGAAGAATAGTAAAGGAGGAAAGGAAGCAGTGGAATTATTACTTAGGAAAGGGGCATATGGTGTGCTTATGGAGACGGATGATGTGTCAAAGAAGTTCTGTGAGGAAGATATAGACAGTATATTAGAGAGAAGGACAAAGGTGGTCAAACATATGGATAGTGGTAATGTATTCAGCAAAGCATCATTCCAGGTGGAAGAGGAAGTAGATGATCCATTTTTCTGGGAAAACCTATTATCTAAGAGGAAGAGTGCAGAAGATGAAATAAGGACAAGAAAACAGGTTAGAAGGATAGGCAAGTTCAAGACACTGGAAGATAGAGAGAGGATTGACAAAATGATAAAACAACTCGAGGATGAAATAGATATGTTGTGTACTGAGAATGGGGAGATAGAAATATATGCTAAGAAAGACGAGAAAAAAGAAGATGTGAAAAAAGAAGATATAAATGAAAAAAAGGTGGATGCAAATGAAAAGGAAGATGCAAATAAAAAGGAAGATATTGAAAATAAGGAGGATATTGAAAAGAAGGGAGATATAAATGAGGATAAGACTGATGCAAATGATATAATTAAAGATATAAATGAGAAAAAGGAAGAAGTAACAGTTACTAACGCAAAGGAAAATATTGCCAAAGGAGAAATAAATAATACAGAGGACATTGCATCTAATATGGAACAAGGAAGTGTTGAAACTGCCTCTACGTCATCGGGCACCAAGCAGAATGATATATCATTTATTTATACACAGAAAGTTTATGCACTTGTTTTCCTGACAGCATTAAAGAAGGGAACACACACACTTACCACACTGAAGAATGTTAAGGGGACACAGAAGGTACTTGGATCATTATTGAGCTACTGCATAAATAAACTGGAAAATAGAGTAAGAACAGATTACTCACTGCACTTAGATAACCTTCTTAAGGACAAATATGACTCAGATATATTTACAGCATATAAGGAAGTATATGATAAATATTATGAAGTGTTTATACTACGAGTACAGATAGTAGTTATATTACAATACCTGGTAAAGAAGAATGATATGTCATCCATTGAGAAAGTTAAGGGATACACCCCGGAAGATGATAGAAGACTAGTAAACTGGGTATTCACATATGGATATGATAACTTCCCAAGCAGCACAGGATCAGAGAAAGGCGCATTTAAAGGGAAGAGCCATGACGACCTCAATTCAAGAGTAAGAAAGATAATATTAGGGCTGAATAAAAAGAAGGATGAAGAGGATGAACATAATGTGACGGATGATATAGCAAGAGATATACTTCTATGCTTTGGGAGGATAACAGATAAAAACAGAGAGTGTATAAAGAAGTATGCCACAGAAAAGACAGAGATGAAGTTTAATGAACTGGAAAAAGAAGTAAACAAAGTATTATCAAATGTAGTATCAGGAAAGAAGAAAAGAGGAGCAGTATCAGATGTGGGACTTTACGAGAGAATACTGATGTTTGACAGACTAAGAGACCTGGAAGAACTACCAATCATAAAAAAGACCCATGGATTGCCAAGGAAATGGACAACAGAAAAAGACTACCTACTAAAAGAATCAATACTAACTGAAGGATTAACAGATAAAACAGCCGAAGAATATAAAATAGCACTGGAAATTATGATAAAAAGAGTAAACTCACTAATTGAAAAGAACGTGGAGGAATAAGAAAAGTAAAGAAATAAATAGTTAATAAAAAAAAATTGAAAATATTACTGGTTAACTTTGAAATCGGAGATAATTTTCTATTTCGTCTTGCAGTTCCTTAAACGTGCTTTTTAAATATTTTTTGTGCTATTTTTACGAATACCTACACAATTCGCGATTTTAAAAAAAATAATAAAATCTCTTTATTACAGGGTTTTTGGTTCAAGGCAGTGGCGTACCCAGGAATTTTTGAGCCCGGGGGTAGTCAGTGTTTTTTGAAAAAGTTGGGCTTAAAAACCTTGT